>CAJNDV010001002.1:114185-145874 GCA_905221635.1 Symbiodinium sp. CCMP2456
GGGGGGGGGGGGGCTCTTGAGTAGGCGAAACATGCCGAAACGGTGCCACAATTGGGAGCAGTCTCCGTTGTGATTAACCATGCTGGCAGCCGTAACGTACCAAGCCAATTTGAGACATTGTGGCACATCACCCGCCTCTGGCGAGAGCTGCGATGACTGGCAAAGGCAGCGCAGCCTGAGAGAGGTGAGGTTGACTATTTGGTGCTTTAATGTGCGAG
Source organism: Symbiodinium sp. CCMP2456 (assembly GCA_905221635.1). Lineage (NCBI taxonomy): Eukaryota > Dinophyceae > Suessiales > Symbiodiniaceae > Symbiodinium > Symbiodinium sp. CCMP2456. Next base: position 114,404 of record CAJNDV010001002.1, read on the forward strand.
AGAGAGATAGCTACACACTGCGGCGAGGAAAGAGAGGAGAGAGAGAGGGAGATAGAGAGAAAGAGAGGGACAAACAGAGGGATAAATGGGGAGAGGGAGAGACCGCCTTGCAACAACTTCTGCCTGCAAGATTAAGCTGCATCATCAATTTCTGTCGAAGGCCAAAGCTAGTCTGCATAGCCTGTCCATAGAGGGCCGAATCGCTAAACCCTACATTAAAGCGACCCTGCAGAAAACCCTAAACCCTAAACAACCTAAACCCTAAACCCCCAGATCTGACAAACAAAGGCCTCTGGATCGTAGAGTCAAAGGACTGCCCAAGCAACGCCGGGCGAGCCTGAACCACAGCACACATAGTATGAGGGTTTAGGGTTTAGGGTGTGAGGTTGCATTGTAGAACAAGCGTTGAAGTAGCATGATCCTTTGTATCGGTCTGATGACTCTATCATATCTTCTTATGTTGAATCTACACTCTACACACCCAGCGAGTTCTTCGGTCTTAGCGAGTGAACTGGTGGTTCATGTTGTTCCTGCAAGCTGTGCCTGAGTTGAATGTGTGGCTGGTGGGTATAGGGCTTTGGATCCTTGTGCATAAATATAGAAGCCTAAACAATTACCAATATTATTCCTTCGGGTTCCGTATCATAAATGTATTGTGAAGGAGCCCAAAACCCTATTCTGATTATTATAGCGTCCCTACATTACCTTTAGACAGGCCCGGCGTGCTCGAGCGATGTGAATTATCATGGATTTTTGTCAGTAATATAAGGGCCTGAATAAGTACCAATACTATTCTGGGGCCCCTATTTATTTATTCATCGTAGAATTTACCCCAAAACCCTCTTCCAACTATGTCAGGGTCCCTGTACTATGCCGCATCGAGCCTCGCACGGGAGCCCTGAACCCTAAACCCCCAAACCCCAAGCCCTATAAACCCGAATCCCGAGCCCTGAACACGCTGCGCACGATTGCCAGCCTCCGTCAGGAGTGCTAGGCCGACTCGATGTATGAACCTCTGCATCAACGCTTAGGCAGGGTTTAGGGTATGCAGATTCGCAGCACTGTGCGCGCGAGTCGCACGCACACCATGTGGAGTCGGAGCATCAACACCTATGCCTCCACCGGGCTTGTCCTAAACCCTAACCCCGTAAATCCTGTGCCATGTCTATGGCGGAGGCGACCAGTCCGTCGAGAGGTTTGAACAAGATCTGCAAGCCAGCTTTGGGCCAAGCAGCCTCCAGGATTTCTGGCTTTCTGTATCTGGCCAGAGTCACTTGGATCTACTGAACCACATGCACATGAATTCAGCAGCGCTGACTATGCAGCAGAGCATGAAGAGTCTGCAAATCCTCCGCCATGGCAGAACTGAATTGCGACAGATAGTTGATAAAAACGGCCTTATATATTAATTACAATGGGTCTTGGGGTGTAGTATGGGGTACTTATTTATAAATAAAAAGGGACCCCACTTCAGGCTCCTCTATTAGACTCTAACAGGTGGCTGGTTAGTCGCTGTAGGACTGCACGGTTTGGTATATGACGGGTGCACTGTGGTATACTGTGTATAGTATATCTAATTATGGTAGGTTAGAGTGCATTGTAAAGCAGTGAGGCCGCTTCTCATGATGCATCCGGCTGGATCTTGAGAATTGCATCCAGATCTTGCCTTGGTCCACAGGTTCGGGCCAGGCTCTCTTCAGATTACGGTTTAGGGTTTAGGGTTTAGGGTTCAGGGTTCAGGGTTTAGGAGTTTAGGGGTATAGGGCTTTGGAGTCAAGCGGCGGGACTCCGTACATGCAACCATCCTTGGCAAGTACACCTCCTTGAAATTTGTTCCAACCTCCGGGCAGCAGCGTCATGCAATGGCTCAACAGGCCAAACGAAGGCTACAAGGGTCGTTGCATCGTCAAACCAAGCAGCCAGCAATGGGATCGCCGCGGACGACCGACACCTTGTCGTCCTTGATCCTCAAGACGTGCTGAGCCCATCCTCATTTCAGCCATAAGGCTGCACATCAGAATAACTATTGAAGCTGCCTGGCTCGCAAACAACTCCGGGCAGAAGCTTCTGTCAGCTGACAAGTGTCTCGGGATGAAGTACACAGCTCCATCAGGGCCGAGAACACCACCTTGCCACATGTTTCTCCCCTTGAGCGGAACCTCGGCGCGACCAACCAGACACATTTGCATGACGAGGGCATTGGCAACTGCTGGCTCTTCGAGATAAAAGCTCTGAGAACAGTACTAACGATCCCAGAGTAGTGTGTAGGGGCCTGTGAGCCAAGATAATTCCCTAGAGTTCCTCATCATACATATAGTATACTATACCTGCAAGCCACATTAAAAATAATCAAGGCCTCCATATCTCTGAACCCTAGAACCCTAAACCCTAAACATATCATGCACAGGACCTTTCGGACCTGCTAGATAGCTTGTGCGACAACGGCGCATCAATCAACTCCACGTCCTCTGCGTTGGGAGAGATCCTCTGTCGAAGCAGGCGTTGTGGTACTGTAGTTGCAGCAGCAATGGAGTCGGAGAAGGAAAAGGAGTGGGAGGAGGAGGAGTAGGAGCAAGAGCAGTCGTAGCAGTCGTAGTAGTAGTAGTAGTAGTAGTAGTAGTAGCAGCAGCAGCAGCAGCAGCAGCAGCAGTCAGCAGCAGCAGCACCTCCAGTGCAGTAGTAGCAGCCCTGCGAAGCCAGAGACTACAACGCGCAATTTCAGAAACAACTCATTCGTGACATTACCAAACCCAAGGTTCAGGTTCTGAATGTAGCACCGGGTGTCTTCATGATCGACTGTGCATTGTACGGGATGCCGTAGATGCAGCCGTTGCTGCCAAGCACAGCCCCCAGCCACTTGTACTTTCCAGGGAAAGGGCCTCCTGCGTACAATGCCAGGGGAGCTGAAAGGTTCCACCTTCTGCTCTTAACACAACTGTTGCTCTACATCTTACAAAAATAATAATACATCATAGCATGTTATACAGTATATTGTATTAACATATATTGTTATACATTATTTTGTATTAAATATATAGTATTCTATTGTAGTGAATAAATGAGCCAGGAACCCCAAGTTTAGAAGCCCCCGTGCTGGACAGACATCCGCAAGTACATGATTTGGTCCCCGGGTCCTATGGTCTTAACCTCGCCGGTGGCAGGAACGACCTTGAGAACTGTCTCTGCATGGGCAGGAATTCCATAGATGGCTCCATCCGCCCCTACCACCCCACCATGCCACTTCCAGCTACCCTCCGGCAAGTTGCCGATGGTGCTCACCTTGCCTGGCAGGGCGGCTCGCAACTCTGCAACGCCACTGAAGAGCCGAGGACGGTAAACTCCATGCTGCACATGGTCTTGTCGCACAGCAAATATCATCATCAGCATCACCAGCATCATCAGCATCATCAACATCATCATCAGCGTCGTCATCACCATCATCGTCATCATCGTCATCGTCATCGTCATCGTCATCATCAGCATCAGCATCAGCATCAGCATCAGCATCAGCATCAGCATCATCATCATCATCGTCGTCATCATAAGTCATCCTCATCATCCTCATCACTACCATCATCTTCTTCATCATCATCATCATCACCGTCATCATCATCAGATTCTTCTTCTTCATCACCATTGTCCTGATGATCCTTATTGTCATCGTCGCCATCATTGTCATCATCATCACCGTCATCAGCAGCATCGCCCTCATCATCCTCATCACTACCATCATCTTCTTCTTCTTCATCATCATCGTGGCAACCTCTGACATTTGCGACCCAGTGACAGGAAAGATAATTGCAACAGCACCTAGTTCTTTGTGTATACTTGTCTGCTTTAAGTATCGAGCTCGATTCATGCTGACTTCTGCCTGTTTGAGGGTCGATCTTAAGCACGCTGTTGGCATAGTACGGCATGCCGTAGATGCAGCCATCAGATCCCAGTAGGCCTCCGTACCATTTCCATCGTCCGGGCATTTTGTCACCTATTGTCTCGGCTCGATCACTTTCCGGATCAATTCGCAGAACCGATTCAGCTTCGGCTGGAATGCAGTAGATGGCACCATCCGGCGCAACAACAGCTCCATGCCATTTCCACTTCCCCTCAGGCAGACTACCGAAGGTGCTAACCTCTTTGGTAGTAGGTGAAATTTTCAGCACTGACTTTGCGCGCGCTGGAATACCAAAAATGTTGCCGTTGCCGGCCATCAGACCCCGTGACCATTTGAAGGTGCCCTGCTCCGCGAAGCTTCCGAAAGTCGATATGTGACTGTCCGTAGTGGAGATCTGAAGCACTGCATCTTTGTTGCAAGGTATACCTCACGGTTCTTGTGCGGTCTGCATCACCGAAGAACATACATAGCACAGGCTCTCTCCTTTTCAACTTATTTCGTCTGATGAATGACTAGTCGCAATAGATGTTGCCATCTAGGCCAAGCACGCCGCCCAGCCATTTGTTTTTGCCTGACAGCAGCCGGCTGCCCCGATGAAGGAGGCTCGCGCTGGCGCGGCAGCAGGTCCTGAACCAGATTGTGAAATATTGCCTGAACCCTAAAGTCCCTGAAACAACCACAAACCCTAAACCCTGAAGCCGGAACCCTAAACCCTAAACCCTGAAGCCTGAACCCTAAACCCTAAACCCTGAAGCCTGAACCCTAAACCCTGAAGCCTGAACCCTAAAACCTTAATGCTAAAACAACCCCAAACCCTAAACTCTGAAGCCTGAACCTCAAAACCACCCCAAACCCTAAACCCTGAACCCCAAAACAACCCCAAACCCTGAACCCTGAACCCCATATCCCCTAATTAAACCTTCTGCACCACTCCTGAGAGGCTAAAACCTCGGACTCTTTGCCCGGGAGCCCTGGAAAGCAGGAAACTTCAGGCTCTGAAGGGCTAAACCCTAAACCCTAAACCCTAAACCCTCCCTGGATCCCAAGAAACCTCTAGGGTTTCAAGGTTCAAAGCTTATGGTCTAGGGGTCTAGGGTTTAGGGTTTAGGGTTTAGGGTTTAGGGTTTAGGGTGGTAGGGTTTAGGGTTTAGGGGTTTAGGGCTTAAGAGTTTAGGGGTACCCCAAGAAACCTCAAGGTAGGGCTTCACGGTTTCAGGGTTTGGGGTCTCAGGGCTTCAGGGTTTCAGGGCTTAGGGGTTGGGGTCTAGGGGCTTAGGGTTTAGGGGTCTAGGGGTTTAGGGGTCTAGGGGTTTAGGGGATTATCGTTTCAGGGTTTGGGTTTAAGGGTTTAGGGCTTCAGGGTTTAGGGTTTGGGGTCTAGGGGTTTAGGGTTTAGGGGTTTAGGGTTTTTAGGGCATGAAGTTTCGAGTTTTAGGATTTAGGGGTTTCGGGGTTCAGGGGTTTGGGGTTTAGGGGTTTAGGGGTTTAGGGGTTAAGGGGTTAAGGGTTTAGGGGTTTAGGGTTTAGGGGTTTCAGGGTTTCAGGGTTTAGGGGTTAAGGCTTTAGGGTATAGTGGGTTTCAGGGTTTATGGTCTAGGGCTTTCGTATTTTGACATCCACTTGCATAGGTCCTTAGAAAAGTCGGCTATTCCGGGTTTACTTGGAGGATCATGGGACTTAGTAAGCATGGTTATCAGTCCCCTAATTGGGGTTATAATTATAGTTTCCTTAGTTATAACCCTACTTACTAAGTCCCATGAACCTTTAAGTAAGGTAGACCCGAAGACTCGCCCGACACCCGAAACCACCAGAACCAGCCTCACGATGCGGGAACCGCCGGGCCACGGATAACCAACCCATGTCCGGCCGGGAACCCAAGCCACGGCAACATGAAGCCCGAAGACAAGAGCCTGGGCTCGTTTCGGCCTTGTTTGGGTTTAGGGTTTAGGGATTAGGGTTTAGGGTTTAGGGGTTCAGGGTTTAGGGTTTAAGGTTTAGGGGCTTGGGGTTTAGGCTTTCGGGATTAGGGCTCTCGATGACCGGAACTGAATTAGCCGGAGCATGCTCCTGTTGTGGAAAGCACTCGCAACTTAAGCCCGAAACCCTAAACCCTAAACCCTTAAACCCTAAACCCCTAAACCCCAAACCCTAAACCCCAAACCCCAAACCCTAAACCCTAAACCGTTTTAACACCCAAACCCTAAACCGTTTTAACACGCACCGAAGGAGCTCCAATCTGCAGGGAAGCTTTCTGCTTCTTCGCCATAGGAACACGGTGAGCGGCCAGAATGAAGAGCCTTGAGAATGCATGCATGGGGTTTTAGGGTTTAGGACTTAGGGTCTAGGGTTGCGTAGGGTCACTTCAAGCTAGGTGTAATGTAGAGGCCTTAGCAATTAGAATAGGATTTTGGGGCCCAATAAGTATAATAAGGAACCCCAAATTAGTACTTATTCCCCCGCAATATTAATATATACAGATGCATATATATATATATATAATGCTAATAAATTAGGTTATTATTATTATTAAGATATATATATATATATATATACACATAGTATAGGACTTCACATGCCTGGATGGATCTACGGTCGGCTGCTGACCTGCGAAGAAGATCTCTGCGCAGGGCGTGAGCTGTCTGAATCACAGAGCAAGCTGAGAGATTACTTACTGGGTTTAGAGGTTTGGGGTTAGGGGCTGGGGCTGTATGCTTTTAGGGTTTAGGGTTTAGGGTTTTAGGGTCTTAGGGTTTAGGGTACTTACTGCCATGGCTGAAGAAGCAATCAGTTCTGTAGTGATAAACTGCGCGAGTCAAGATTGCAAAAACGCAATAAACCCTATAACCCTATAACTCTAAACCTTAAACCCCAAACCCTATAAATCCCATAAGCTAGACCCTGTTCTTGCCGCTCATGACAACCCATCAGCCAGGTGGAAGCGCCGAGCATCCGACTTCATCCCACGGCACAAGAACTGATCCCAAACCTTGCATCAGGTTTAGGGTTCAAGGTCGTAGGGTTTAGGGTTTAGGTGTTTAGGGGCTTAAGGCTTTGGGTTTAGGGGTTTAGGGGTTTCGGGGTTTAGGGTTTTGGGGTTTAGGGTTTAGGGGTCCTTGCACCGCATGGTGGCTTGCGACACTTAGGGGTCCCCTCTGGGGTTGGCCTTAATGAGGTTTCTGCACTTTCCGACTGCTTAGTGTCTAGAAGAGGCCACATGGCATCCCGAAGCATGCACATTCTGACAGCGTGGTTCATGCGATCTCCTCGGGTTCATGAGATGGGGTTGTCCTGAGATGTGCTGAGGCTGCAGCTCTGAGCAGTTGCGGAAAGGGAAGCGAATAGGCGAAGAGCGTCAAGAACCTTCCGGCCAAAGCACCCTAAACCCGAAACCCCGAAGCAACATCTTGGCAAACCAACGACCAAGTACCCTTAATAGAACCTGTTGCTCCTAAATTTTGGGTATGTGGGATTTCGTCAATGGCTAAAGTAGGGGTCCTAACGGAGCAGCTTTGGGGGGTAAAGTACGCTCCAACTACAATGAGAAACAAACCTTACTGGTATCACTCCAACTACTCAGGGGAACTACCCTAAACCCTAAACCCTTAAGCCCTAAATCCTAGTTGTACGCTCGAGCCCTGAACACTGGCCCCCGCCACTGCGTAGCGTAGAACTCGGCGCTGATGTTGAAGCGATCGAAGGTAGAAGCAAGATCCGGCAAGTATGCCTGATCGAGATGTCCATTCAACATCGGGAGCTGGCGATGCGATAATGCTTATCTAGGATTAAGCTGCATATACAGAAACATATGCATATATATATATATGTACAGAGAGAGACATATGTAGAACGGCGTATATATATATATATGCATATATATATATGCATACATACGTACATACATACAGTCTTCGTCTTAGAGCAGCAGCAGCAGCAGCTTGCGCTGCAGTAAGACCCACTAGTGATCCTTCCCCCCCACCCCTTCACAACAACAAAAACAGCACAGCACATGGGAGACATCACATGGTCCTTCCCTCTCCTTGCCCCCCTGCCTCCCTCCCTAACACTTGGCGGTTCGTGGCTTTATGAATCCGTTTGCCGCTTGCTTTGAAGACTTGGAGGTTCTGAGCAGGAGGGCGAATAGCATAGCAAAAGGAAAAGGTGCGATGTGCAAGAAATCCTCGCCTCGTCGAGTTTGCTCGCGATGGCATTCAACTGTTTCTCCGCAACATGCACCTGGACTGAGAGGTATGGCTTTCTGAAGTGCCCGGATGTCCTCTTTCAGGTGCAGCCTTGAGCAATTGCAAGACTGAATGTCGCAGACGATTACTACTTAGCCAGCTTCCGGATTTGTGAATGGCAGGCGTTCGCCCCTGTGAGATTTTCTGGGAGAGCTTATGGCTTGAAGCTTCTTGCTCGCATGGGGTGGAGTCAGCAATCGAAGGTCGTAAATGCAGCAGCTATCAACTCAGCCGAGGGACATGTGGAAGGAAACGGAAAACACCTGTTCGTAGTATAAGCCTCACAGTTGTGGCGGCCTCTTGCAGCAGACGGCACTCCTCGGACATCGGAAGAGCCATCATGACCAATGTCATACTGCTGCTGCTGCTGCTGCTGGGCCTCATGTAGGTGCGGCGACTACTGTGCCTTACTATGCACATTACGCAAAGAAAGACACTACCACTGCCATTTCCAAGACCACTACAGCTGCATCCACGAAGACGACAACTACTGCTACCCCGACGACCCCATCCTCCTCCACTCCTCCTCCTCCTCCTCGTACTGCTGCTACTACTCCTCGTACTGCTGCTACTACGACGACGGCTGCTGACACCACTGCTGCTGCTACTAGTGCTACTACTTCTACTGCCGCTGCTGTGACCAAGATGACGACTAAGGTCAAAGCTCCTCGCAGGCTTGTAGTAGTGGGTGCCCGGAAACTACCGGGGCTTCAATGCGGCTTTAAGGTGAACCATTCAAGCTGGGCAGGAACGCTGCGCCTTCGGTGCTTGCTGGGCGGAAAAGTTGGACTCGCAGGCTGCTCAATAGACTCACAAAGTACCGCGATCGCGACAAGCACTGAGTCTCTCAAGATCCCTAGACTCCGGACAGGCCTGTCGGACGAAACGCCCATTCTTCAGACTCTGAACATGAAACCTCAAGTGCAAATGACTGCAAATCCTGAAGTGAAGCCTAGCCCGTCTCGTAAAATGTTAGGCAACAAACCCATCTCTACATTTCTCCCTACGTCGCCAGCTGCTGCAGTGACCATCTCTACCATGCGCGCTTTCTGCACCCGACAGAAAGGGCTGATAGGGCGTGGGATGCACATAGCGGTTTAAGAGGTGAAGGGGTTTGGTCGTTAGGGGCTTGGGCTCACACAGACTCTCACATGAGTACAAGGTTTCCGTTGGGCCAGTGGGGTAGCGGACAAGGCATGCAGTCCTCCTTCAGTCGCTCATCAAAGTCAACGACTTCCTGGAGCAATCGTGATAAGTCTGACTTTGCACAGCGCCTTGTTTCTTCAAAGGCTTTGGCCGAACACGGGGAGTAGCTGGTGCTGAAGCCTTCCTGTGCTTACTGTACTTCGATGGTATGATATATTCTTCTTTGCGTGTATGGCTACAAGTAGCGGCTACAACTCGAAAGCTGAAGCTTTATTGGGAGTGCCCGGCAACCGCAACACCGATCAACACAGTATGGCTCAAGAGAGAATCGACTGAACCAAAACCAGGGCCCCAAATCAAGGAACACCTATTGAATATCTACACGATGGTCGTAATACTGTTACCATTATTACCATATGCCTTCATTCGGGCAAGGCGCCTCGTCGCTCGACTCCTGCGCATGCGACAGGCGGTTGCGGCTTTTGCAAGTACGACAGGCCTACGCTTCGGGTTCAGGACCTGTTTGCTGCGCAACGGATTCTGCCTAGAGCGATACCTGCATCTCATACATCAAGAAAGCATACTGGGTGTTAAACTGCACGGCATCCTTTCTCAACAAAGCCGGTGCTCAAAGGACATCTCCGTGCAACCTGTGCCATGTAGGCTGCAAGCGCCTCCAGGGCACCTCTCTGAAGCTGGATCTGCAGCTCATCGAGAAACCCGAAGAGCTACAGGGACATGCATCTAGAGAAAGCCTCTAGGCGCTAGGTAGCCCTATACCTGTTCCTTGAATGGGCCGCCGGACAAGCTACCCTAAACGGTGAACCCTAAATATCATAAACCGGAGTACCACTCACAGGCTACACTAAACCCTAAACCCTAAACCCGAAACCCTAAACCGCCTCAGCAGGTGCCGGAGGCGACGGTTTTGGCGCCGGAGCGGCCTGCACTCCCCAACTTTGCAATGCGACTTGAAAGACTTCGCCGGCCGCTGTATGTCAACCACTTAGTTACTAAGCAATTCGAAGGTAAGACTTCGGGACCTGTTATGGAAACTGTATACCAGGCTGTAAGGGGATACTAAGACGAAAGTTTCAGACCCCTACACGCGAGCAGCTGGGGCTCACGGAGTTGTCGGGTCGCGGACAGAGACACAGAGAAATTGCGGAGTCGCTGCGCGGGCAAAGGCCGCAGGACCCAGAGACTCCAATACCCCTTAATTAAGGAATATATCTTAAATTATAGTAGGATCCATAATATGATTTAAGGTATATTCCTTAATTAAGGGGTATTGGAGTCTCTGGGGACTCGAACCAGGGCCTGCTACCCCTGCTTGCAACCGCCCCGAGTCTCGAATGCACATGGCGCCGACATTTGCGATCGACCTGTGCCTTGAGCCCTCTTCCTCAAAAAACGCAGAACCAACAAGAATGGTAAGTGCAGGCTCAGCAAGACACAGTTCATCTTCCTGGATTAGAACTATGAATACTAGGTGGCTGCATTCAGCATCACCTGCTGCCCTCGAAGATCCCTCAGCCAACACCCCCTGTGCCCCTAAGCCTTAACCTCTTGACTCTGAACCTCGTTTTCCTCAGCCTTCAAGACGCAACCCAAAACCTCGCAATCCGTCACTCCGGAATCCCAGCGACTGATTGTAGGGGCTTTAATAATGAAAATAGGGCTTTGGGCTCTTTTACATTTACACTATCTTATATTATATTATATTATATTATATTATATTATTTATACTATATTACTTTAGATTATACTATACTATATTATATTTATTATAATATTACTATAAAAGTAGCAAAGGAACCCCAAGGTTTCTGCATCGCTGCCTCTGCAGGCAGACGGGAGGTGGAAGCTGCTTTGGCAGTGGCGCGCCGGCGACTCAACCAAAGAAACAGCCTCGGATTCGGGTCTTATCGATTGGGTGACTCTCATTCCCAGAGACTCCAATACCCCTTAATGAAGGAATATGCCTTAAATCGTATTAGGGATTTTACTATACTTAAAGGTATATTCCTTGATGAAGGGCTATTGGGTGACTCTCATTTTCCTTTTTTGGTAGAGTCTAAAGTCTAGACATCTTACAGGTTGGGGTTCAGTTGATTCTGAAGAATTGAAACAATACTCATCCCATACACCGTCACCGTCACCAGCACAAGTCATGCGTCCCACGCTTCAGGGATATAGGGCTCTGCTCCAGGTGACAATCTCTTGAAACCACTTTCCAAGGGAAGCCAAATTCGAGGCCAAGGGGCCCCAGCAGTGACACGCCGGCAAGGAGCCGTTGCGCGTATGGCAGCCTGACGAAGCCAAACCCGGGATTGTGATGGCCATGGATGTCTTGACGCAGCAAATAGTAAACAACGTAAGGTGTGAAGAGTATACGGGCATGAAGCACTAATGAGTGAAATGAGGGCACGGAAAAAAGGCATTGTGAACTCGGCTGGCCTTCCTGCCAGGATACTTAAAATTTCTGAAGCATCAGCAGCAGAGGTAGCTCTGCAAGCTCGACTGAAACGAATCTGGACCTCCAACGAAACATCCCTTTTACCGCTCTACAGCAAGAAGCCTGAGAAAGATCAAACCCCGTCTTTGGAAAAGTAAACAATTGAACCTACAGCGGAGCTGACTCAACTCGCCTTCTTTCCCCAATCCCAACTTCTACGTGCAGCGGCACAGTGCCTTGCTGGCATCGCCGGCAGGCAGAAGAAGGGCAGTCTCCAGACTAGGTTTCCTACTTTGCCTTGCAGGGTGGCTGGCTGTATATGGTAGTTTCAGAAAACTAGGGTACCGAATTTAGGGGTCCTTATAGTAAGGATCCTACTACTTGGGGTCCTATATCAGGGTCCCCTATTTTTTCTGAAATTTCTATATGTGTCTACTTGGTACTGCTCCTAAAGATCAATAATAAGGCCTACCTGAAGCTCGGCTCTGGACACCAAAGCGAGGTACATGAAGTAGTATGTTTTGGGAGGTATAGCTTCTAATCTTTAGGGGTTTCGCACCGTGATGACGGGAGTTGAAAAGCGAGCTTGAGGCTGTTGAATCATGGCGACATGGTCATGAGGACATGACTCTGTGAAATTCCTACAAGCTGCGCCAGTTGTGCTGTACCCTCGAAGCCTAAACCCTAAACCCTGCTAAACCCTAAACCCTAAACCCTGCTAAACCCTAAACCCTAAACCCATTTTGCCATCCCAAAACCAAGGAGCCTGCTACGGGACCTGAGCTCCATCCTGGTGGTCTCTCTGTTGCCGGCAAACTGGGGAAGGCCCAGGTTTATTTGCTACCTGCCCAGAGACTCCAATAGCCCTTAACTAAGGTTATATACCTTAAAGTATAGTAGGATCCCTAATATGATTTAAGGTCGATTCCTTAATTTAGGGGTATTGGAGTCTCTGGGTGGAGCTTCCTGGGATTTAGTCAGTACAGCTATTTTTTTTTGAACCCAGGCTCTTTGCTATCAGCTGGATGTCCTTGAGAGCTTGAGAGTTGTTTACCTGCCCAAGTCTCCAGACAGGCGTGCAATTGTCAGTACAGCTATAGGTGCCTTACTTGGGGTTAGAGCTAGATGAGAGTATGGTCCCCCTGTTTATAACCCTAGTTACTGAGCCCCATGAAGCTTTAAGTGGCGTGCGAACTCCTTCGGTATGTCATGAAATGGTCCTTTCTGGCAAGAGGCCAAATCTCCCGATGCACCTAATCGTAGCGGTGGCAGCCGCATATGTACAGCCGAGCCCGAGGACGAGCAGGCAAGATAACACAAGCTTTGTAATGCAAAATCCCAAGGCGTTCCAGCATATTCCGCACAAACCTGGTCGATTTCGAAATGCTGGAATATCGAACAACAACGACCTGCAGCATCATGGATAATTGCAGGCCGATTCCTGTCAACTTGCTGTAGCCCAATCGGCCTATCACTCCTCGATCTTGCAGTGTGTTGCAAATCCTAGACCCTAAAATCGACAACTTCCATCGGCTATGTACCCCAAGGGGCTCTATCATCTGAGAAACACTCCTGAGTCGAGTCGTCCTCGGGCGTAGATCTCTCTCAACTACTGTCGCCCTCGGAGTCGGAGGTGACCTCGGCACGAAACAGAAACAACCGGGGATCGCGCGTTCATCTGCTGTTCGTCGGATCAAGCTTCAGCGTGAATCGGAACACTGTAACTGAAGCGTGGCATGGCGATAACTGAGGAATTGCACATGAGGAATGTTCTATTGGGAATGTTGAATGCGAAGATAGTGGTGACCATGGTGATGATGTTCATGATGATGGTGACGATGATGATGGTGAAGATTGTAATGGCTATGGTGATGATGATGATGATGATGACGAAGACGGCGGCAATCATGATTGTGATGACGATTGCGGCGATCGGCGATGATGGATAGGTGCTGATGATAAGCTTTACTGTGACGGTGGTAATGACGATGACATTGTAATACTGGAATCCGGGTGTTGACAGTGCCCGAAAGGCAGGGTTCATTCGATGATGTTGATCATAAAGAGAGATTCTGACGGTGTTTGCGACGATGAACCTGATGACAGCGGCGATGATCATGACAATGCCGACGGCGAGAACTGAGGTGAACAACAATCACGATAATGATGGTGGCAATGAAGGCGATGGTGCGTTTTTCAAACGGTTGTTGCTGATGCCTAGTTATGCTGGTGGAAGAGGGCTTGCGGCACAACTGAACCAAGTGCATATTTTGATGGCCGTGTTGATCGTCACACTCGTGGTGGTGGTGCTGCCGCCGGCGGTGGCACTGATGGCTGAAAACTGATCGTCCGTGAGGTGATGGTCAGACGTCATGTTGGACACGAGTCGATCGCCCACAATGTCATGGCCTGCACGGCACAGGAAGACTGATTTGGCTGCAGCTCAGACTCACTGCACCCCATGCCATACAACTGGAAACCTACTCGGTTGAACTTGTGTATTATATGTACTACCCGGCACATCTCTCTCAGCGGCACCGGAACATGCTGCATGGAAGGCTTGACCTTTAAGTCGATACATGATAGCCTCGACAAAGCATCAGACGCTCGCCGACTGGCATGCTTTGAGCGTCCGGCGATCTTGTCAAAGCGCGAGTAGTCTAAAGCCTGGAGCAAGCTTTCGCAACCTTCTCCCTAAAGCTAATAACCTTCTAGTTCAAGACCCTCTCCACAGTGGTCGAAAAGCAGCAGTAGCAAAGGCAATATAGCGGCAGAAGCAGCGTAGCAGCCGCAATAGCGGTTGCATGCAGTTGCTTGTAGCAGTACATAGCACTGGCAGCAGCAGTTGTAGCAGTCGTAGCAGTAGTCGTCGTCGTAGTAGTAGCAATAATATAGCAACAATATTGATAGCAATCATAAAAATAGTAGCAGGCTAGCAGCATGGCGGTGAATTTTGTAGAAAGACACTGGCAGAAGTGTACGGGCCATACTTCGCAGCACAGAACATCCCACTGTAATTTGAGCACCTCAACGATCAGGCTCCATTCCAGCTCCCAAACCAGTGTCTCGATTTATGATGGCTTTACAAATTGGCCTGAGGCAGTTCTTACACACCCTGTGATGACCGGCGAATTTCGCACCAGGCCGCATTGCGCTTGCTGCCAGCCTGGCTCTTACAAAGGCATTCAAATATTCTGGGATCAGATTTGCTATCGTTCCGCACTTCGACACGGCATCAGAATTGAGAGCAAAACAACACTTCCCAGATCCTCAGTTGTAGTTTGAAGAGATCCCTCGCTTTACATCCGAGAAAGCTCAAGAAAAGTAGGGGCATGTTCTCCACGAGTTGGGAATTCGGCTTTCAGCTGTTGCAACGTGGACAAAACAAGCGAGACTTCTGCGACGAAGGTCGACTACTGCTGAAGCGCTCTCCAGCTGCCTGAGCGCACCACATAACACCGAAAATCTGCTTAAGTTCAGCTGGACACAGCATTACGACACACATACTCCCCAAGTGCTATGGAGGGTGCAGGATCAAAGCTCTACAAGCCCTGATGCTGCGACATCACCAGAGCTTTTGGGAATGCGTGCAATTCCGAGCCGGATCCCACCGAAATGAGCAGAGAAACTGTCAGTGTCGTTTTGAAGCAAGTGTCGGTTTGGCTCTGAGGCTTGGCAATGGACTGTAGGGAATGAGCCAAGGCCTTGTTGCGCTTGTGGCTTCTAGCACTGCCGGCCTGCTTCGGCTGCTCTGGCGGTGCCTGCACATAGTTGTCTTTTCATCAGCTTGGTATTTCTACATGTTGACTGCTGGTTGTCTAGAGTGCACAGGTCTCCCGTTAAGGGCTGAAGGTTGTAGGGTTTAGCACCCAATGGACTGACCGAGAGAAGGTCCTATTACTGCTACGACTCCTCCTGCTGCTACTACTACTGCTGCTGCTACGACTACGACGACGGCGACGATGACGACGACGACGACTACTACTACTACTGCTACTACAACGACGACGACTACTACTACTACTGCTACTACTGCGATTACTATAACAACGACGACGACTACTACTACGACTACTTCGACTGCGACTACTGCTGTTGCTACTACTGCTACTACTGCTACAACATCTGCCCTGATGGCCAGTGCTATTTCTTCTCTTGTTTTTGACTTGTGCTGGTAATGTGACAAATGTTGCTGCTACTGCTGCTTCTGTGTTTCCTGAGTCTCACAATTGCTGACAATCTGCTGGTCTTTGTACTAGTACTTAGAACAGTCATTATGAGATATGGTTCTCAGCTTAAAGCCAGAGGCTGCTACCGGGTCCTTAGAACATGGAGTTTCGGAGGTAAGTTCTTGGCCTGCCGGGCCTCTCTTCAAGCTCGAGGTTGGTTTGGGTTCAGTCGCGTAAGAATTCGAGCTCAGTGTTCCGGAGCTCAGATCACGAAGTCCCCGGGTTAGACAATCTCTGCATGCGGCCACTAAGGAGGCCTACCCGGCCTACCTGCACAAAACAAAACCTCCTCACTCCAGCACTGTATTAACATGTTATGCACACACGCATGTATATACGTATATCTAGATTTATCATTAATGCCAATAAAGCACACACACACGTGTATATGTGTAGTGTACTTTATGATTCTGATTATTATTACTACTAGTACTAGTATCATTATCATTATCGTTATACTTATAGAGATGCACGTATTTAACCCACATTTAACACCGCACGAAGCCCAAACTCAAACATAGAAGCATCGCGATGCTAGGACTCTCCTAACTATTTCAGCCCTAAGCCTAACCCCTAAATCCTAGGCCCCCCACCCCCGGTCACGAAGCCTCGGGGGGCCGCTGTTCGGAGAGCAGCAACGCGGAGACCCCGGCAGGGAGATCGGTGACCTCATGGCCGCAAACAGGGCTGTGAACAGTTAGAAGATTCTTTTAACAGAGATGTTTAGAGTGTGTTAAGCGTTTCTTTGAGGGGTTCTATGCAACTTGCAGAAGGGCATTCATGTTTGGAGTAGGGTCTGTTGGAAATGGTAGTGTTGACACTGGTTTTCAGAAGGTTTCTGAATAATCGGAACAGGGTCTTAGGCAGTTTGGGGTGACAATTCCTGTTCGGACCTCAGGGTAAGGGTGACGGTAACCTAATGCCTTTGGTTTAAGGCTTTACGGGTTCAGGTTTTTGGTAGGTTAAGGCTCTCTGTGGTCTGTGGCGCAACTCGAAAACTCACAGGTGAGGAGTGTGTTCGGAGGTCTCCAGACAGAGGCTAAATTTTGTCAGCTGGAAAGTCGTCCTGCGGCGCACTACACAAAGAGTTGCCAGGTAACCCTAGGGTGCTCCGCCAGCAGATCCTGCAGCTGCACCTGCATCTCTCAGGGTGCAAGTCTGCAGTGCAGACACTGCGACTTTGACAAACGCTGCAAGCAAATCAAGATGCTGCCCTCACCGAGGCAACTGAGCTCACATTCTACTCTGACTGGGGTCCACGATGCTCCTTCCAAAACACAGGAAACGCAAAGCATGAGTCTAAAGCCTAAAGAAACATCAGAAAACTCGAATATGGCAACCTCAGTTCACTCGTAGCTCTTGCTTGGCATACAAATCACAGCTGACCGATGCTCCTGGTATCTTGTATCGGCCCCAGTAACCGCTGCAGATCCAACACTAACAAAGCCTGGACAAGCTTGAGAAGATTTCAGGATATTAGAGACAGCTTCAGGGATACCAGTATGGGTACTATTCTGGGTGCTATGGCTCTTAGATGTCTTCATGTTCTTGCAACATTGAGTTTGGGGGTGAGGGGGTCCTGGTGCTGCCTGTGTCCGACATGCCAAAAACACAAAAGCTTTCTTTCAATTTTCATTGTGTTTAAGTTTATGGTCCGCTTGAAACTTGTAGCATCGCGCGCGCTTTCAGGGTTCGAAACGCGAAACATAGGACAGATCAAAGGATCCCACAGTAGCAACCAATGGTGCTAACAATGTAAAGGCTCACGGTGCACCTGTTGCCACACAATTATTAGACCTACAATCATACCCATAATAGTACCCATAATGGTCACCATACTGGTATATACCTATAGTCTCCATTGTAGTTCCATAATAAGGATCCTAAAAGGTACCCCCAAAAAGGAACTACAATGGAGACTACCTATATTATAGGTAGTACAGGTACTACCTAGGACAGAGGAGTTCTTGCCTTCAGGTCGCTTCGGGCCGTTGCGACTTGCCTCTCGGTGTCCTCACAGCGCCGCATGTCGATGTTTTGGCGAGGCGAAGCACTTCAACAGTTTAGGGTTTAGGGTTTAGGGTTCCAGGATATTGGTTTAGGGTTTAGGGCGAAGGCCCGCATGTTGAGGGTGCTTCATTTGCGCACATGCGCCCTTGCACCATACCCTTGAAAGATCCTGCCTCTAGACCCGCCCTAGACTCTAGATTCTAAAAGAACACCTGCCAGCAAGGCCCCAGCGCATCCGAGCAGTCCTGCTGCTGCTCTGTCAGCCAGGACCTGCCAAGTGTGACAAGCCATTTCGGGGAGTGTTATCAGGCTCGAGGTTTAGGTCTGCCTTCTTATATCATCCAATACAGTTTCCGACGCACTTTGAACTGAAAACGACCTCGAAGTAGCGCAAGACTCCTGACTGAGACGAGGCTTCGTGAGGCTACGTAACAACAGTATTCTTTCTCTGCTGGTTCGCCATAAGCCTTGAACTTCACGGTCACCAATACCAAATCCCACACTCGCAGCCCTATGGCCCGACACCATCTCCTCCTCAAGTTGCTCGAGAAGCCATAACGCCTCGCAGTTTTCCCGGGCAGGCGGATGAACTGGCCCTGTGTGGCAATCCACTGCGACGACCTGGGCTTACAGACTCGCAAATGTCTCAAAGGGACTGCTTTGTGGTTTAGGGACCTAGGTCTCTGGGCGTGTGGTTTCCGATCGAAGACTCCAGGTGTCCTTTGGCGAAGCCTCCACATTGTGGTGCAGGGCTTGAGGCTTGAGGATGCTCTGGGCGTGAGGATTTCAAATCGTGCCAGGAGGTTCGGCCGGAAGATAATCTTTCGCAAAGGGGGGAACCCCTGACGACCGCCAATTTCGTCAGGCATCACGGCTCCGTGTTGAAATGCAGCAGTTGGCAAGGCTTCAACCAAGTTTGCAGCCTCTAAGGCTCGAAGACCCCGGTCAGCACAAGAATAACTGCAAATGCTGAACTTGAAACAGTTAACCAGGCCAGGCCTGCTTCCCAAAACTGCGGCAATGGCAACAAATAAGTTCCATTCCCAGCTTTGCTTGGCGTCCACTGTAAAAACGGGCCCTTAAAGCAAGCCCATCTTCCACAGGAGCCCGGCCGGACGTTGGCTTCTCCGCGGCGAAAAGCACCCAAAGCCTCCCACATTGGCTGGTGCGAGGTCCGACTCTCCGACTCAGGCCTAAACCTCAGCAGATTGAACGAAGCTCAAGAATCCCTGAAGTGGGTCTCCTTATACGATTGAGAAGCTTCGATCAAGGAAGCACCAAGGGTTCATGGGATCTGTGCTGATTTGTGGCAGGCCTCATATGCCAGTATACACACCTGCACATGCACGCAAACACAAAGACACACATGCTGTCTCTCCCGTTGCATTGCCATCGTCACCACAGTACAGGGACAGTGGTGCGAAAACTCTGCGGCTGATACTGTTTTAACTATACGATGATTGCAACGACACATCCAGCTAATTATGCAACAGCTCCAGCCCTGAAGGCCCTGCCTCTCGCCGGCCGTTTCTTTGGCGGTCCAACTCCACAAGCTTTTCCTGCGTTTGGAGGACCTCACGAGGCTCCACAGTAATCAAGCGCGAATGTTCGGCATGTCTTTCGGAACGCCCTGCGACGAGTGCTGCGAAGGTTGCAGCTGCCAGGATCCACAACCGCATCTTGCAACGTGTTCAGCGCGTGCTTAGCAGTGGTTCACCGAGCCGAAGTGTGATTCACCGCAGTCACAGAGCCGCAGATCCCGAGTCGAGCCCAGCTTGAACTGGTTTGGTGCTTAGGGGCAGGTGAGCCTGAGATGCAATCCACGACAACCAAACTGACAGAAGCAACATACTGCAACCCGTCTCAGCCAAGTGCGCAGACCGGCTGGGGCTGTTCCCAAACATTGGGCGGAGGATTGGGAACTGCGAGCTTCATCAGCGAAACTACTTCGCCTTGCCCGCCCTATCCCTGAAATTGTCAAGGTTGTCTAGCCTTTTTGCACGGGACGCTCGACCCAAGGACTGCCTGCACCAAACACGAGATTCCCGGGTCCGCCTGGTTCGCGAGCTCTTCAATGCGGCACAGTCGCTCGCGGTCGAGAAGAGCCATCGCGTGCACAACAGCTTGGGTGGTGATCAGGTCTATCGAGTTTGTGCGGCATAGCTGTGCTCGGTGTGTTTTATGAGAGAAACATGGGATGTAATTTTACGAGGCTTTTCGACTTTGGGTGGATGTGATTTCACCAGAACTTCGAGAATGTTCACGTAAGATGTTGAGAAAATTGCAGGCCACCCAGGAGACACACGACAGTCTTCGATTGAGAAAATCGTGTCCACAGCAGCTGTCAACCGGCTAAGCAAACGGCTTGGGCTATGGGCCTATGTAGTCGGAATATTGTTTTGACTTTCTGTGTTTCGTGGTCTGCTGTGCTCCAAATTGTGCTCCAAGCATTCTAATCTTGAGCCGCACAGTGCAGTGCCCCAACCTTTGGACTGCTTAAAGAACAACGAAATCGGTGCCTGCAGATCATAAACAAGCACATGTGCACATTTATAGGTACATGCATGTATATGTCTTTGGCGTGTATTAGCATATTCTATAAATATGTGTATATACATATATATATATATATGTGTGTGTGTATGTGTGTGTGTAGATGTGCATGTATACGCTTATGTCTATGTATGCGTGTGTCTATGTGTATTTTTTATATTTATGTAGGTGCGTGAGTGTGCATCTGTATGTACAAACAAATATGCACATGATGAAGGGAAACATGTGTATGTGTATGTATATGTGCATGCATAATCATACAGTGGTTTTTGTTTCACATCTGTGCTGATCATATGTTCCTTCTGCTCTGAAGTCTTGGCAACTACGGGTTTAGGGTTTAGGGTCGAAGGGATCATGAACCATTCTGCGACAGAAGGGTCCGGCTCAGCGTGTGGACGCATGTGGAATGCAGCATGCAGTGATTTTTCGAACCTCTCGCCGTAAACCAATCAACAAACCCCTTGCCGGAAAAATGGTGTGGGAGTTTGGACGTAGAGATCCCTAAAAGAACCTGAAGCGTAGGATCCCTGTTTGAATAGGCCTTGAATAAGGGACCCATACTTCCCTGAAGCTCCCCTGTGAGTCACAGGCAGGGAGCTTGAGCTGACATAAACAGAAGCAGCTGCGCAGTCTCTGCTGTCATCCACCCTTTTCAGGGTGGAGCCCTGAACCACCATCGACCTTATGTTACAAGGTAGCCAACGAGCCAAGCAAATCCAAACCATGGTAGACAGCCTAGAAGACGGCCCAGGGGAGCCTGGTAGCTTGTCGGGCTTCAGCCCAATCTCGCTGAAACTGCTCCAGCAAAGCTCTCTCAGAGTTGGCCTTGACCACTGCCTCCGAAATTTGGGGCGAGGTGGGGGTTTCCGAAAATAGGGGACCCTAATATAGTACCTTAAATAGTAGGATCCTTATTATAAGGACCCCAGAATAAGGTACCCCGTATTCTCGGAAACTCCCATGTCACACGAGCTTGCAGGGGTCTGACCTGGGGCAGTTCGATCTCCCTTGGCCTACAGTGAGCCGAACGTAGAGGCAGTCGACTTCCACAAGACAGGAAAGGCTGACGATGCTTCCGGGCTTGCAAGGCACAAGTATCTTTCAAGCTCCGGCCCTAAAGCAGCCAGGTCTTTATTGGACAGAGCACAAAGGTCCCATGGTATGTGCCGGTGATGAGACTTCCGGTCGACGTTGGGGTGAGCGCGAAGCTGGAGCGATGTTTGTCCGAGGACTTCCCAAAGCCATCAGACAGCAAGTTCGCCAATTCTAGGCAAGATGACCCAGAAGCCCAAGGGAGACAGTCTGTAATCGATTCCGTCCTGTCCGCTTCTTCCGAATGCTCGCATGCCCAAACGCCCGGCTTCACGAAGCCTTCTGCAAAGCTGACCCTAACCCTCCAGGTACCTACTATATGGGGCCTTAGGCGCTCTAGTACCCTATATAGTAGGTAACTGGGGTGTTAGGGTGAGACAGACAAAGCTGAATACCTGCCTTCCCAGCGCTTGAAACACCCTCATGCCGGCAGTGAACTTAACAAAATCCGCTGGTCGGGCGATTAGACGCTTTTTGGCGACAGTTAGTTGCTAAGGCTGGTGTTGTAGAGTCAATCGTAGTGGCAAGATTTCCTGCGCCGCCATCCTCGATTCCAGAATCTGTAGCATCATGCGTTTCTTCGGTCATGGTCATACTGATGTTCAAAAAATATAGAGGTAGAGGGACTCGGCTAAAGATGGGCTTAATCCTAAACCCTATAAACCTTATAAACTTTATAAAGCCTATAAACCCTGTAAACCCTATAAACCCTATAAGCCCTATAAACCCTAAACCCTATAAACCCTATAAACCCTAAAAACCCTGAACAGAAAATCGCCCTGGAGGCCGCCTGCCTTGGCGCTGTACGCCGCGCGCCGAACACGAAGACGAGGCTGCTCTCCCTCCGGGGCCTTTTCGATTTTAGGGTTTTTTTGATTCTCACTCTCGGACAAACCAGGCATTTTAGGGTTTAGGGTTTAGGGCCTTTTATGCCCGATCTCGCGTTTGTAGAGGTTTCAGGGTTTGGATGTGTTATCTTTACTTTGGGGTTCGGGTTTGGGGCTGTAGACTCTGGCAAGTCGGACTCTCCGGCCGACGCTGTTCAGGTCGACGAAGGGAGCTTCATTGACATGGGACCACGATGCTCCGGTACCATTACGGGTACCATTATGGGTACTATTATGCGTATGATTATGGGTCTAACAATTGCCAGAGTATAGCATTTGAGACGGTGTTCACCGGGCTCTCCTACAGGGATTAGGATATTCAGCGTCATCATCATGGCCTCCGCTCTCACACTCGGACAGGTCCAAAACCCCTTGCGTCGGCATCGATAGATCGGTTATAGAGCCCAAAGGCTCCATGTACTTTTATAGTAGATACTTAGGCCTTAAAGGGGTCCCTATATAGGTACTTTAAGGCCTAAGTATCTACTATATGGGCACCTGGAGCTTTAGGGGAGGCTCACTACCATGAGATTCGCATGCCTTTCGTCACAGTCTCTGCGCACTTTTGGCCGCTCACACTCGGACAAGCCTGCAACAACAGCCCACGGCCAAGCAAACCCTAGATCAAAATAAGCCTTTAGCCCAGGCATTCTGGGGCTTCGGTTTCTTGATCAATGCTGGGGGCGGGTTGGAGCTCGGAGTTTGCAGTTTCTGGTGCAACGGATTTAGGGCTTCGGATTTACGATTTCAGCACTCACAACTGGGACATTCGGATTTACGATTTAGGGTTTAAGGTTGAGGGGAATGTCCATAACCAAACACGATTCACAAGGATGCTTCCACAAAGTGGCACTGTATCTGCTGACACATCTTGTTGTATCTTGGTTTGTCAGTACCAGCCTGCCCGCAGATCTCTTGATCATCATCCCACCAATCAAATGACAAACTTGAATTTTGCCCCTTCATCGTCGTCTATTCTACGAGTGCCTACAGAACGAAACTACCCTCTGTTCTCCTGACCCCTCATGTCAAGGCTTGAAGCTGCAGCCTCGGCCAGGAATTCGACACCGCCTCTCTGCATGCAGCGGGGCACAGGCTTTTTAGATGGCTAAGCGTAACCTTTTGTTCTACAGCGGTCTTGTTTTGGTTAGTTGTCTCAATGAAGAAAGTTTGCGTTGACAGGTGAAGCAAAAGGGGATGGCGAAAAACGACTTGAGGTGTTCATGTTTTGTTTTATGATACCAGCAGTCAGAAAAAAAGATGACAGAGCAGGAATACAGCAGCAGCAGCAGCAGTCGTCGTCGTCGTACTTGTAGTAGCACCGGCAAATTAAACGCCTCTGGTAGCAGCAGTGCTTATCCGCTAATCTTCAGACTTGCACCAACACAAAGCACAATATACCTTTGAGGAAAGGAATAAACGGTGAAATTAGACCTCCAGGCTCATCATCATGCAATCGCGCTAGCTTTCCCCGAGATGCAGGTCAGTACACTTTTGAAGCCAAGAAGACCATCTGGGGGTTTCCGAAAATACGGGACCCAAATATAGTACCCCAAATAATAGGATCCTTATTATAAGGACCAAAAAAAGGTACCCCTAATTTTCGGAAACTCCCATGTAACAAACAGAGGACCGGCCTTCTTCAAGCTCCTCAAACTTCTTGGCCGGTGGTGTGCCGACGGGACGGAACTTGAGCAAACAGCCGCAAGACGTCTCCTGACTCTGGTATGTATGTATGTATATATATATATATATTTAACATATGATATACCCTATAAATAAATAAATCTATACATACATAGATAGGGGATGCACGGGCCAAGTGTGACCGGATGGTTCAGGGCTTGGCTGACATGTTTCTTGAGATGACCGACTCAACAAGGCAGCTGCTGCAAATCCCTGGTTTCGGGCCTAGTGGCGATTGCAATGCAGATCTGTTTTTGGGTTCGATATAGAAGTGAACGATAGAGATCGAGAGAGAGAGAGAGAGAAAGAGGGAGAGAGAGAGTGACAATAGATAAATGCATTTGTATGAATGTTACAAAAGATATTCAGACCGCAGAAGCCATAACATATGAGTAACAACGGTAATGATTTCAACATGGTGATCGGGCTACTAATACTAATAGTTCGCTCCTGGAGCTCCACCGGCGTCTTCATGCCAAAGCGCGCTACTGCACCAGCGCCAACGCCGACAAAGGTACCCGCCCACTGCTGGACGAACAAGGCCTAGTCACCAGGAGCAGCAGTCTCTGCACATATGTTTGTTCCTTGTCTGCCTCTCTCCGCGCCCACCCGCTCTCCGCACGGACATGTCGGGCGCAGTCACTTAAAACTGATACCAGTTGCATGCTCCACGGTTCACAAGCGTAGCCCGACGACAAACACACAGGTGCTGGGGTTGCACTCTTGACAGCCGGGCGCCGTTCTATGGACAGCAGAATGAGGAACGAAGTTCTCCTTTCCAAAAAGGATCACAAACCAGCATGTAGATATTCGATCAAGGAAGCCGGTTCTTGAGTGATAGCACACGGGCTTCTGAACCTCTGTCAAGAAGCAGCTGCGCGAGCATCATCGACATCCATTCGCCATATCTCCTTAAATCTCTTTGCCAAATGCACTGCACATGCTTGGGCTCTGTAGGAAGGAACATGACATAAGATATAAGTCAAACAGTTAGTTATGATTCGTATTATTCCTACTATTGTTACTATTGTTGTTATTGCTATTACTCTTAATACAACTGTTCTTCTTATGTTCTTTATTGCTATTATATACCATTATCACGGTCTTGTCAGGGCTCTGGCCCCACACAAGGCAGCAAGAGCCGCTCCCAGCGAGGTCCACCTGAGCTTATAAGGGATTCTCTCAAAGAAAGAGTCCTCCTAGGTCCTAGTTCGGTATTCAGTGAAGCATTAGGGGTTTAAGGTTTAAAGTTTGAGGTTTAAGGTTTAGTGTTTAGGTTTGGGGGTTTCGTACTTCTGGATGTACGCTTTCGAGGTCCTTGCGCAGGCCCCGAATCTTGGGCAGTTTTGAGCCAACTCCATACAATTCCATAGAGAAATTGCCTGAAGCTTTACCAACCGGTAACCGAGACCCTTCCGGGAGCCAGCCCGTGCATCAGAATGCTGTCCTGCTTTCTCGGCAGTAGCCGCTGGTGATGCAGACTTTTGGTGGTTCGTTTGATCCTGCGATCCTACGAACAGGAGGTGTAGTCAAGCCATCCGAATGCGAGGGCAGACGACAGCTTCACACTTCGAAAGACCAAAACGGACCGAGATTCCTTATATCCAAAAAAGCAGAGTCCGTAAGCCCATGAAGAGCCAAACTGTATATGCGCCACGGAAAGACGTCGCGGCGGCCGTGAGTGGCGTGTCGACCACGGTGAATCCTGCCTTAGCTGATCTTAGCCGGAATCTTTGCATGGAAATGGGACCTAAGGAGTCCTTTGCGGCTAGGGATTAGGGTTTTGGGGTGTAGCCCGGGTTTCGGGATGGTGGCCAATGGCAATAAACAAATTAGCCAACATATTTATATTAACAACAACAGTGCTTAAGACGTGAGGGGCGTCGCAAGAAACTCGGCTAGCTGGAGGGTTGCGACACCTTGATCAAGCGCATCGCTGGTGAGGAGGAACTTCCGGATGAGAGGAAGCACTGCTTCTAAGTTATTAAGCACAAGACGCCGCCTATAATGATATAATGTAGATCCACTCCGTTGGGATTTGGTCCGGGTTTGCAGGCGGGTCTCCCAATGTCAAATATTCAAGGATTAAAGGTGTTTCTAGCGATCCATATACCCATGCGGCGCCATCGGAGTCTACAGTTTCCCAACTCTGCCACACGACCGGCCTCTAAGGGACCAGCGGCTAAACGTCCAGAACTCCCAAATAAGCCGGCCCAGCCCGAACCTCACTGTGTTCCAAGATGCATCTACGTCGAAGACGAGGGCATGAAGAAGGGCGGCCGAGGCCGTCTGCAGAGAGGTGCTGCCTGCGATCTCTTCGAGACTGCCTTGGCAGGATTGGGGCCTTCTGATTCTGTGTGATTTGAAGGCTTCGGGTCGGCAGAAGACTGCCTGAGCCTTTCGCGAACCCCAGCCTCGAAAAAAAACTGAGGTTGCAGCGGGCCAACGAGCCCAGCAAAATATTGAGTTTCTTGCGCGCTGTAAAACCTTGCATCACCACCGCCCACGCTATATCACAGGGGAGATTTTAGTATGTCCCTGACCCTTTATAAGACCCTTCAGAAAAGCTTGCATGAAGAGGTGCAGCAAACTTCGGATCGGGTGGCAGCTCCAGGGGCGGGACCCGCACGAACAATGACTACCTGCAGTCGTAGGCTCGCATTGCGCATGGTTTTACATTGCCATGAATAGCAGGACCCCGGTGCCAACCTGCACCGGATGCGTGAAGGCAAGGCTTGCGGAGGCGTGCCTGAACGCTTGGGGCCTTATAGTGACCTCGAGGAGTCGATTGGAGCGACAGCACTCAAGACTCAAGCGCTACATCGTGAAACCAGCCGCCATACCGTGAACATCCCTAACTAAACACCAGATATCCCCAGATCCTATTTTGAAAACCTTAAAACTAAACGAAAGATGAAGATCGGCCCGCCTTCAAAGGTTTGTTCACTGGCCGCTGCCTGCACGTAAGCAAATCTTGGAGCAGAAAACACAACCTGAATACACATCCTTCGAACCTCTACTTCCTGTGTCCTCGCCTCATGTAGGTGGCTGAACGATTAGATCTGGGCTCTGGGGGTATATCATAGTGCGGCTTTTAGAGGCTGCATGAACCTAGAGCAGGCACGCTTGTATTATCATTGTCATTACGATTGGTGTCAGTAGGTAGTGCTGTCGTCATCTTCCTGCTAGTCTGTTAGACGCATGGGTTGCGGGCATCTCTCCAGGTCACGAAGAATCCATCACCCAGAATGGCAGCAAAAGCACGTTCAGATTCGTGGACTTGCTGTACAATCTTCAGCTGATCCTGCGCAGCACTGCTGTCACCGCCGCTCGTCGCATGACGCCAGGTCACGACCGACGCAGCAGCAAGAACAGCAACACATGCACCTATACTGCCACATGCCTGAACTCGATATACCTGTAAGATACGGGGCTCGCCATTCTGCACCCCAGGTATCCCTGAGCAAAGCTCGGGCATCCGGAATGCTGCCAGTCGAGTCCACCAGCAGCCCTTGTGTAACTCAAAGTGCTGTTTGCGCCCGGAGTGTCAGTGCGGAAACTTCTTCATCCAGGCCCTCTTCAACGGCAGTAATCTTCCCACTAAACAGTCCAACTTCCATGGTAATCGACATGCGGAATTGCTCTCGCTATCCACAAACAGTAGAAGCCCAAAAGTTGGAAACCCAATAGCGTCAAACCTTAAGACTAACGTATAAGCAATCCCAGCACTATTTGGCCTTCATCCGGTTTCCAACTTTTTGGTGGTTTCTATACAAATAAGCGACTCGCTACACCATGGAGCAATGAAAACTTTCAGGTGTGTCAAGCGGGAGATGTCCTGTCTGAACATCTTCTGGCGAGTGTGCTAGGCTTCTCTCGAAACTAAGGGAAGCCAAAACCTTGTGCGTATCCTCAACGAAGCCTAGCCGAGAATAGAGTGCCAACCTAACAGGAAGTTCTTGCAGCAAGTGCATCTTCACCTTCACACATTTCGCAGATTTCTGTTGCCTCAAACACGTTCACATGTTTCCAGACGGAGGGATTTCGACACAGTTGCAGAAGTTTCAGAATTCACCAGAAACCCAGTCCGCGATTCCAGGGTTGCTCGAGCACCGTCTAAACCTCGCGAGACCATTGACGAAGCGAAAGCTCGCAAAAAAAACAACTGGCAAGGCGCCTCATGGCCAGCAAAGCTACATACGGATCAGCAAATACTCATACATACATACGTATGTACATACATACATACACGTACACGAACACACACACACACACAGACACAGACCGACAGGAAGGAAGGCAGGCAAACCAACATAACCCATGCATGCGCATCCGTCCATCAAATCATCCACCCATCCACCCATCCATCCATCCATACGTTCATCTATCCATCCATCCATGCATCCATGCATCCATCCACCCACCCACCCATCCATCTATACATGCAAGCATGCAAGGATGCAAGCATGCATGCAGGCACGGCCACACACACATACGTGCATGCATGCATGCATGCATACATACATACAGATATGCATGCACGCAGGCGCGCATACATACATACATGCATGCATGCATGCATGCATGCATGCATACATACATACATGCATACATGCATATGTACATACATATATACGTGCTGGCAAACATACACACGTACATACGGAACCTATAGGTGCTTATATACATACACATACAGGAGCACATACAAAAATAAACGCATACATAAACATGCATACACCCATGCATGTATGCAAACATACACATGTGATCACATGCATGTATGTGTTCTTACGTCTGTTCGTGTACCTATAGAACGCTGCAGAATCATATCGTGTGCACACATGACACATACATCTCACTGAACAACTGGAAATAAAACCAAAGCATAGCTAGACACAGAACAAACTTTAGTAAGCCACAAAACCGAACTTAGTAGGAACAGAATGCTTATAATCAAGAATGCAAACGAGAGTGTGCCCAAGCGAGCGAACAAAGCAACCACAACACATCAATAAGCACTATCCTTTGTCACTCCCTCTCGAAGTGATACTTACTTACATACACAGATACACACATACCTTCTTGCATGCATGCATGCATGCATGCATGCAGACATGCATACCAACGTACAATACATGCATACAAACAGACACACATACATACACATACATACACACATCCACATCCACACATACATACATACGATAGCATACAATACAAGACAATTGATACAGTACAGTACAGTACGGTACAATGCAATACATAACCTACATACATACATACATACATACATACATGCATGCATGCATGCATGCATACTTACATGCATACATGTATACATACATACCTACATACATACATACATACATACATACGTACATACATTACGTTACATTACGTTACATTACGTTACGTTACATTACGTTACATTACATTACATTACATTACATTACATTACATTACATTACATTACATGACATTACATTACATTACATTACATTACATTACGTTGCATTACATTACGTTACATTACAGTACATTACATGCATACATACATACAGACATTACATACGTTGCACACATACATCTGCATGTTTATGTGTGTGGTGCATAAGTTTTCTGAGTTTAGACATAAGATGTGTGTGCCCGCGCTCCGGCTCAACCCCCTCCAAAAATCATGTGATATCATGATGTGGGGGAGGACTCGCAGATGCCGGCAAATCCACATACATGTACAATACGTGTATGTACGTGCGTGTACACGTAGATTGCACACTCGCATATCTGTAATAGATGTTGGAATCGCTCTTGCAGCATAGATGGTCCCCCTTCTCTCTCTTCAAACGATGGCCGAGCTTGCGGCTCGCTTTCCCTTCGCATCACCCGGCCGCAGCTCATCGCTGTAGAGCTCGTCGTCTTCATCCGCCAACTGAGGCGCTTTGGGGAGTTCGAGTTTACGGCAACAAACAAGGCTTTTAGACTTTAGGGCTTTAGGGTTTGGGATGTTTGATGCTTTTTGAAATCTCTGGCCTCCGTTATTTAATGGTCCCTTTCACGAGCGGATCTTACAATTGGAATTCAAACCTTACATCGTGCCCGCAATTCTGCTAAATCATCGTCCAACCAGGCGTCAGAAAAGGCTGAAGGACTTGGACTTTTTCGGTTAAGGGTTTGAGAGTTTATGGCTGTAGGGTTTAAGGAGATTAAGGTTTCAGGCTTAAAGACTTTGCTCCTTTTTGCAAGAAAAATGCCCGCCTCTTCCACCACTCGGGGGTCGGCCGGGTTCGTAAATCCATCCGGAGGCAGTGCGCCGGCTCCGATGTAGGTCCTCTGCTTGGTGCTCTGTTCGGGACGAAGAAAGGTATAACCCTATAATGCATATGGAAGTTTTGGATTTTGTTCTTTTCCCGCGGGACCTATTAAAAAATAGCTAGTGTCCTGTAAGTGCCCTCGGCATCCTTGGCGGGTTTGATGCTCAGGATCCAGGTCAGGGCCCATAGCACTGCGCCGCCAATCACGAAAAGCCAAATCGGAAAGCTGATGCCCATGAAGGTGTCGGACTCCTTGTCCAACATCCCCTGCCTTGTCTGGCCGATTTCCTCGAGTGGCACATCCTCCAGCGGCGGCAGCGCGGCAGAAGCCGCCTCGATGTTCGCAAGGAGAGCCACGCCCATTCCGGCCGCCGTGGCTACCGAAACCTCGCTTTTCTTGCCCGGGGCAGCCACGAAGCACGGGGCGACCACGGCCGCAAGGGCGAGCATTGCCGGGAGTAGGCGCAACTTTCGCATCGGCGCGGCGGCCATGCTGGCAAAAGTGCTGGAGGAGGCAAAGGTAAAGCTAGAGCCCAACTTGGGGTTTTGCCGTCAGGGAATGCTTGGCTCTACCTCAGCGGCTTCAGTGACACTCTCACGGCCTCTTCTCCCAGATATTTCTTGACGCCTTTGCGGTAGAACCTGGGCAGCAGGAGAGGGCAGCCATCTTGAGATTGCGTTCTGAAGCTGGTGAAATCTTTGTAGAATGACAATGTTGCCATCTTCGAGGGAGGGGTGAAGCAACTAGCCTTTGCACTCATAGCAGTGCTCAGCCAGTATGACCTAGTACATCGAAACACAACAACCACAAGCAACAAGATCCCACTCTCCCTCTCTCTCCCGATATAATTATACTGGCGGTGAACCAGACTTAAGAAGAAACAACCACACTTAAGAAGAAACAACTACAAAACAGACACAAACACAAGCAACAACGAAGAGCAACAACAACAACCACGACGACGA
>CAJNDV010001002.1:183630-197137 GCA_905221635.1 Symbiodinium sp. CCMP2456
TCGTGTCGATCTTCCACAGGTGCAAAAGCCACGGTAGTGGCTTGACTCAGGGGTACTTCAGGTTTGCGGGTGTCGGTGTCTACGATAGACCTAGCGATTCGGCACTCGGGTTCGCCTGCTGCCCCATGCCCCGAGATCATCCTGGCCCGGAGTGGTTAGGGTTTTGTTTTCCCCTTAGACGATGGTGGGCAGGCAAATGAGCAATGGCGTCCAGAAAAGAGGAACGAAGAAAGGAGAGGTGGACCCGAGACACAGAGACAGGGGGAGGCAAAGCCAGGTTTTGCTCGAGCAGTCAGTGGCTGTAGCCATTTTGGTTTAGGGTTTAGGGATTAGGGTTATGCAAACCCTTTCTTGCACACCTAGAGTCTCCATTGTAGCTCAATTGTCTTGGTTTAACAGGCGATCTAAAGGAACCCCTGGAAAGCCCTCTAAAGGACACCCCTTGCAGAAGGCTCCCTTTGAAGGCACCCTCGTAGGACCTTTTCAAGGAACCCTCAAAGGACCGCCACAAACCCTACACCATAAAAAGCACTAAACCCCTCCTCCTTAAACCCTATAAACCTTAAACCTTAAACACTTAAGCTTTAAGGAACTCATCATACAGGAACCCTCAACAAAAACCATCATAGAGCCCTTGACAGGAACCCCTGTTCCAACCCGTGAAGTACACGAGCCCTCAAAAGACGCCGAGGAACCCTCATAGAACCCTTTAAAGCACACTAAACCCTCAACCCTTAAAGGAATCCTGGGAACCCTCACTTCAACCTGAACCCTTAAAGGACCCCTATAGCAACCCTCGTTCTGACCCTAAACCCTAAACCCTAAACCCTAGACCCTTTAACGGAAGCCCTTACAGGGACCCCGCAGCTCCGCCAGGAGGATCCCCGCAAAGTCCGTGACCGTGGGCTCAGACTGCGCTGTGGGCGCGGCGCTTGGAAGCCCCTCCTCCTTGGCACAGCTCTTCGGGCCCTGGGTTCCTTAAAGGGTTTAGGGGTTCAGAGTTTAAGTTTAAATGAGGCTTGAAGGGTTTATGGTTTAGTGTGCTGGCAAAAATTTCGTCCGGGGCCTTTGAGAAGGGTTTAGGAGGGTTTTTTCTCAGGGGTCATGGGGTTTCTGACGAACGGGTTTTGTAGAGCTTTACATGGGATTAAGTCTTTTATAAGGGCTTAGGGTTTATTTTTGCTTAGGGTTTTATAGGGCTTAGGTTTTAGGATTGCAATTTTGAGAGGGTTTAGTACCTTGCTTGATCTGAGTCTTGTGCTTCCCCAGAACTCCAGTGACATACACAGGAAGCTACATTGCAAAAACACATTTGGCCCAGTAAACCCATTATTTAAGTAACGGGAGTCCTAGGGTATGGTTTAAAGGCTGGGCTACGGCTTAGGGCTCTTAGGCCTTTCGTTTTGACGGCCTTTTTCCGATCTGCTGACAGTGAAGGTTTCGGTTTGCTGGCTTTTTCAAGGCTTGGGATCCGACTACCAGGTTCGAGGTTTAGGGCTTAGGGTTTGGGGGTTGAGCGCTTAGGGTTTACTGCCGCAACTGGGAAAAAGCAGGCGAGGGCTTAGGGTTTGGGGCTTGGGGTTTATAAGGCAAAAGGCTTTCAGGTACTGGTACGTATAGTGGCCATAAGAATGGAGGGGGTTCCTGTATGAATGGTTGTATAAGGGATGCTGCAAGGGTTTCGTGTAGGGGTCTTAATGCTTAGAAGGGTTTCTGACACTACAACCGAGCCATAAGGGAAATAGTAGTCCTGTTCCTGTTCATCATTGGACAGTAGAGCCCTATTCGGGTGTGTCCCAACGGAGTCGCAATACTGAGTATTCAGACCCCTATATCACTGCAACGGTTTTGTAGGGTGGTACATACAGGGTTTCGAGAAAGTTTTCCAACACTTTCTCAAGGTTGTTTGTGGGCATTCGGTCATTGCTGGCGGGATAGACCTTTTTGGAGAGCACACGTCGCGAGTCGCGACACAATGGCAATCGATTGTGGATTGCCGTGCTGGAAGAGCTTCAGGGCTTTTGGTGTCGCAGAAAATCCAAATCCCAACACATCAAGCCTACGTGCCTCATCATGTCCACACGCGGGATGAAAGCACGCCAACTATGGAGCCGTCACTGGCATATCCGCCGTAGATCACAGGAGCCACGGCAATTTCGTCGGTGAAGTTGAAAAAGAAATGCTTCTGGAGTTGTTCATTCATGATTTTGGTAAGCGCTAGAATCTGCTTCTGGTCGCCGATCTCCTCCAGATCCTCCTCCTCCTCCTCCTCGTCCTCCTCCTCCTCAGGATCAAGATCATTGAATCCTTTCTTGAGTTTGCCCGTCATGTTTAACGTCTCCACATATGCTGTCGCCCACACGCCAATCAGCTCTGGATCTGCATCAGTTTTCTCATTGATGGTCTCGTCTTCGCACATCTTGCGGATGCGTAATGCCTTGAGACATGCCTTCCTGGGATCGGGACCAGGATTGCCTATGACTATGATCTCACCACCATCGCTGCTTTCACTGGAAAGGCAAATTGGGATGTCCTGAAGACCAGGCGCAGCAATTTCCATGTCTTCTGCAATGTCTCTTGCAGCTGTAGGTGCATCGGCCATGTCGGCGTGCATCTTGAAATCTTCCTCTTCATCCACCAAGCACTCATCAAACATCCCCCCACACATCCAGCCGTCCCTCCGCTCGGCAAGCTGGGTCCAGAAGCAGGGGTCCGAGAGGTATAGGATGGGTGCTCGGTTCATTGGTGCGTTGGGCACAACAGCCCCACTCGCGAGGTCACGAGCCGGACGCCTGGCACGCCCTGCACTGCAGCCCAGGGCAAAACGCGCAGTGCCGCCAGCGGACGTGCAAGACCAGAAGCATGCAGATCCTCTTCCGACCAGAGGCCTCCCAGGTCCAGCGGTACTGCCACCAATGCCGTCTTGCATGTGGCGAGGATGGCTGAGACCTCCACTCGGACTGCGGGGGAGGCTCAAGCCGCTTCGGCTGACGCAGCTCATCGCTCTCTGGAGCATTGTGCGACCGCTTGCTCTTGCTGCGAGGATAGAGTCTTCGAGATTCAGGATGTACTGCTCGTGCTGAGATTTTGCTGCGTCTAGGATCGTCTTAGAGTCTAGGATTCTTGGATCATGGGGCCATTCCAGCGCTGGGGGCAATAGAAGGTACGAACATGATGTTGTGCATCTTGGCCATGCGGGAGTGAAGCGGTGAAGCTTGCTTCCTCAGAACCGAAAACCCTGAAACCATCAGTCGTTCTGCTATAGAATGAAGCTGTTAATGCTACTAATACTGATCATACTAATAACAGTAACACTTGATATAGTATCACTCTATATATGTATATATTAATCAAAAGAAGGTGGAAGCTTTGAGCCGGCTTTCGACGTGGGGACGTGGGGCCTCTCCGTTCCAGGACGACCAACGCATATGCTCGCGCAAGTTGAATCAGCACCTATTTTTTGGGGAGGGGGTATATGATAAGTGATGATACAATTACTCTTGCTATAATACCCCCCCAGACCTGCTAGAAGAGCACAATGAAAAACATAGAACATATTTCACGAAACTTGCGATGATGCACGGTCATGATGGGATTGCTTGGTGACGTTGGGGTCCACTGCGGCACTTCGATCAAAGCTGTTCCACCTCTGTCAACCGCATCCTCAACCTGCCGCTGGAACTTCTCTCCGTCTGTTGCTGAAGGCGCATGCGCCTTGGGCAAGAACCTAACCCTGAGTTCCAGAGTCGAGCAGAATTCCTGGCTCGGAAGCGCCCCTGCCTGACCCCACTTTGCAGCCAGCACACCCCCATGCAGGCGAGCGCGCTAATGCGCCAAGAGGTCTCTTTTGGCTACTGTGAGCCCAAAAGCCATCGGCCCTGTCATCATGCCGAAATGGAGGGGGAGTATCGGGGCATGTTTCGGGACGTTAGCCGCGTCCCGCTCGGGTTCTGTATTGACATGCCCGAAGTGAGTAGCGCAAGGATGTAGCGGCTTGAGTTCGGTCTCGTGTAGGGTCTTGTGTGTTGGGCTTCTCTGGCATCAAGCCTGCAGATCGAAGACATGCTATGTCACCTGAAGACCAGGATGTGCGTCATGAATCTGTCTGCCTGACAACTTCCTTGCGCTGAAGGTCCAACTCCTCAACACCTTCACAACAAAAGATACAAACAGTTGCACCGTATGCGCCTGTGTAGCTAATGAGCTACGACCAGAAATCCCAATCAGGACTTCCCTCTTTTGCAAGGGGAACATGCCGTGAACAAGCAGACGAACGCATTCACTTGTGCAGCGCGCAATCAAACCGGCCTCATGGGCAGACAAAACACAATCACAAGAGTTTGCGAGAAATAAAAGTCTGTATAAATTGAAGTAGATTGAGAACTCAACTACATGAAAGTCTCCTTTCGCCAGCGCTGCCCTGCTGCGTACACTCATGCGCATGAAAGATTGGGCCAAATCCGTTTCTGGATCGCGGCGGGAGAATCAGGCGAATGGCAGCACTGCACATGATGCTTTGGCTTTAGCCACGCAGGGTCTCCGCGCCCTTGTAGTTTGGAAAGGCAGTCAGGAAAGCACCAACTCCGCGATTCCTCAGTGCACCAGGAACAGCTTAGCATAGCTGCTTTGAGAACATCGCAACTGCCTCAGCAAGAAGGAAAGCATTTCCCTAAACTTGAGTTGTAGATGGCATGTGGCTACAGCTCCTTCACCCGGACGCGTAGAGGAGAGCATGCAGCGAATGTGTACATAAATCCTACCTGTTTGCAGCGGTGCAGAAATTTCAGATTCAACCAATGGACTGGACAAACAAAAACACACACACACACACACCATAAACAGTACGCTCACCCGCACACCTATTTGTCAGTCTACCTGTGTATGTAAAATCTACGCATGCATGCATAAATACCTATGCGCATCTGTACAGGCATGTCGAAATATGTACCATGCCTTTCTTGAACTACTTGCTCATTTCTTGATTTCTTGACATATGCATACATGTTCCCCCAAACCCTAAAGACTAAATACATGTGAGTGTTTCCGAAAAGAGGGGACCCTAATATAGTACCCTAAATAATAGGATCCCTATTCTAAGGACCCCAAGATAAGGTACCCTAATCTCCCATGTATATGCAGACACACTGCAGGCTCGGTTAGTGCCTTAGAAAGCAGCCCAGTATCCACTGCAGCGACTCAGCAGCCTGGGCTTGCATTCAGCTATCTCATAAGATAATATGACATACTTGAATATACAGTTTGAGTACAACTTGAATACACGTAAGATCGCCTGAAATGTTATGTAGCATACTAAGTTGGAAGCAAACAGCAATGGAACTGTAGGGTTTTGTTGTCACCTGCCAAGCTTGGGGTTGAGAGTACCCTGAATCTACAAAGCTTTCCACCTGGGTCGGCCGAATTCCATAGCTTGCAGAATGTAATGCTCGAAAGCCTGAAACAAGAATCCCTTATCCACGAATACAAGTATTATCTTCGGAGTTCCACTAGATCTGCCTGGTGCATTGCTGCTGCTCAGCCATGCGGGTGTATCATCTCAGGAATTACGTCTAGTGAAGGACTGTTGGAGTCTCAAGGTCTAGGCGATAGAGTTTCAGCGACGTTCGGGTAAGCCTAGCATAGGTAAAAAACTCTTAGGTGCAAGCACACAAAGCTTCGTTTCAATAATTGTGTCTATTCAGAGCCTCCGCCCTGGAGCAAGCTCGTGTCTCGACCGTGGAACTCCGGGCCCGCACCTCGACCCCGCAACTAACTTCAAGTCTGGTCGCCAGCCGTCGCTTCTCCGAGTCGGTAGCCGGGGGCTGCACAAGCCCGACTGTGAAAGCGTCACTACCTGAAGTTGCAAACCAATTCCACAGATGTTGCCCCCAAACCTTGATGGTGGGTATGCGTGGCACCTAGCTTGCGCAAATTGACGCCCGATTCTTCACCGGAACGACATCGGCTAAATTGACATTCGACCAGGCCAAACGTGGTTCAACTGTTGAATCTTTCTAACTGTGCACCACGGCACAGTTGTTTGTGTTCGCGAACTGTTGCGAGCTTCTTTGCCGCCCAACGTCCCACAAAATGGAGTCCAAGGTTTGTTGCAACCATTATCAACCGCTCAGCATTTCAAATCCTCGAACATACATCCAACTCCCGAAGCACTTGGACACAAAGTAACCCAGTGCAAGCAGCAGAAGCCACACGACCGACGGCCCGCATCTAAGTTCCCGGTCGTAAATTGGAATCGCAAAATACATGGCTAGGAAATGAACAACCCAACAAAAGCCCAGCTTGTTTCGACTCGCACAACTAATTTAAAGGGGCAGCTTGCTTATGTGGTTTCGGGCCTAAAGGCTTGCCACTGCTATAGATTCCCCCGAGGAGCTGGCATAGCAATGCCAGCAGAGCAACCAGCAGGCTACCGATAGTCCACGGCGGCTGCCAGCCCTCGCAGCAACAAAAGGTTAATTCATTTCCTCCTGCACTCGGCCAGACCCAAGAACAAATGCAAGGTTTCGACTGCCGCATCTTTTGTCTCACCGATTCGGTTGATTGAAATTCAAGATGACTCCTTGTCTTCTGTGGTCTAGCTGTGGTGTCGCATTCCGTCGAGGTGGCAGCTCTGAGGCAAGTGGAGAGAAGCTTGCCAAAAAAAACAGACAAGCGGCCACCATATTCAGTTTACGTATACTACACACAATCACCCTTTCATGAAAACTTCTGCTGATTCTACTGGAGTCTCTGAGCCCTGTCTTGGCAGGAGTTCCGCGTTGTTGTTGCCGAAGAGGTAGATGATGTGGCCGGCAGTGTGGGTGGAGCGGGGAGGGTTTATTACCTTAATATACTAAATAGCCCGAGGTAGTCCTCAAGTAGGTACTGTTTGTATACTCGGAGTCTTAGGGCTATAGAGGTTCGATAAGCGCCTTGCGTGTTTCGGAATTTTGGGCCTTAGAGGTCCAGGCTGGATAGCTTGCGGGGAGAGAGGGGGGGGGATTTAGTTGGAGTTTGGTTGCCTACTATAGAGATGTACCAGAATTCCTTGGATCCACCCGGAAACAAGTTTTCGTGGCCTGAACGAGGGTTTTTCGGCTCCCTACGGCTGCCCGCGCGTAGACTGCGTAAACAACAGCTAGGGTGGCCGCAACAAGCTGGGATCAGGACGTAGATGCGTTGAAAGTGAGGCGTCATGATGCGTCATGACGCATCGCACAGCCCCTAATCCCGCCATGGGTAGACAAGCGGATGCCAACCACCGTAGAGCCGGGTCGTTAGGATTGAACCAGTCATGAAGAAGTGCCAGGTGTGCAACATGCTGCGACCCTCCAAGACTCATCACTGGTCCAAAATCCAGCTCTACCGTTCTAGGTCTTTCTGGTGAGTGTCCTATAGATATGATAGTATGTTCACGATCACCCACCTCTGGATGGTAGTCCAGCTGCGTTCGGCAGAGCCAAGTGTCGACCTGCTAGTGCCTACCCATAGGCCCCATAGTATTTCTTTGTTGGGATTACCTTGTAGGGTTCTATATATGAACCCAAAAGGGAACTACTTCAGGGCCTATGGGTACTTGCACAGGCGGCATGCATGTGGCTTGTGTCACAGCTCCGCTTGTAGACAATGGCGTCAGGTTGGGTTTTCGGGTCTTGCGCTGGAAGTGCTGATGCACTCAAAGGTTGTGCTGCCCGACTGATAGCTGTTCCGAGGACATGGCAACATCGTAGAAGCTACTATGCAACACCCGTGGAATACAGGTCTCTGAAGCCTTTTGCTTCCTCACATCATTCATGCCGACCTTGTTTGGGGGTTCGGCCCGAAACCGAAACCTTCAAGCCTACCACCACCTCCCGCTGATCCGCGACTCCGTAGCTCCAAGCTGTCACAGGCCTGGAATCTGCCGTTGGGAGTGCGAAACCGCACCAATGGTGGCTCGAATGGATACTCCTGCAGCGGCCCATTTGATGCTCTTAATGGTCCCAATGCATTGAGGGATGCTGTAAAATCAACCCGCAGGTTTAAACCCAAAGACTCCAATAGCCCTTAATTAAGGAATTTACCTTAAATTATAGTAGGATCCTAATATGACTTAAGGTATATACCTTAATTAAGGGGTATTGGAGCCTCTGGGAACCATGCACATGCAAATTGAGAACCAGAAAACCGAGGCAACTCAGTTAGCAGGGATCAACCCACCACGGGCTCTCCAAAAGCTCTTCCTGCATTCTATAACCTATATTATCACTACATCTCACAAAAAACGTTATGTCGTTGTTCATATAAGATATTTATTATCGGTTACATATTAGGAATTTTATAGTACTTGGTGTATATATTCTACAACATGTTATATACGATGTGATAGGGGCACATAGAGGCTGAAGAGGTCGAGGTTCGTCCTTCAGCATCTCAATCTGCCCCCAATACACACCGCCGGCATACGATGTGTCTGGTGGCCCTTGGCTGAACAAGGGAACTCGGAAATTGCCGGGCAATTGCCTGCTTGCTTGTTATGTTTGTTTTCTCTCGTGCTTTCTTTGCCCCCCACCCGCTCGCTCGCTCGCTCGCTCGCTTGCTCTCTCTCACTCTCTCTCTCTCTCTCCCTCTCTCCCTTTCCCTCGTCCCTAAGCCCTGTCCTCTGTTGACTGTCCGTTTCGGCTTCTGTCGGATTCACGCTTGCTCGTGTGGGCATCCAAGACTGCGGTTCAACTGCTCCGCTTGCAGTCTGAACTCAGAACTAACAGCTTCAGGAAGGTAGAAGGTCATACAAAGGAGCACCCCGGACAGCTTACACACCATGTCACATCTACAGATAGAGGACCGTAAAGGATTACACCTGACCTGAGTGCCTCGGACAACGTGAACACTATGCCAAGCCGCAGTACCGGTTTGGCGTCCCTCTCTCTCCCGCACACGTGCATCTATTCATTCATTGCAGGATCCTTCCTTCCATCCCTCCATCCTCAGACAGACACACAGACAGACAGACCGACAAAGGACGACCCACAACCAGGCATAAACCCCTCCCAGTCTCACACATCCTCCCTTCACGAATGCCTTCGCGTGCACGCATGCCTACATAGCATACACGCATGCACGCAGACATACCCGCATACTTATATACATAAACACATGCGCAACGCCCTGCCTTCGGACCTACCTGCACCTACTGACCGACCTGCCTACCCACTACCTACCGACCGACCGACAGACATTGTTTGACTGTGTGATGCTACTTGCCGTCACAGGCCAACAGCAAAGGATTTTGTGCTGGAGGTCCTGCACCCGAACCCCCCGAAAGTCAACACCACGACCTGTGCCCCGGCAGGCCTTCGATCACGAAGTGCCATTTGGAGATGGCGGAATCCGGGCCTGGAGGCTTCATGGCTTCTGTCTGCAGGCGCCTGGAGTCACTAGGCCCAACTTCAGGGTTTGTCATCTAGACCTCCACTTCGACAAACGCCCCNNCCCCCCCCCCCCCCCTCCCACAAAAAAAGCAACGCCGCCCTCGATTCTCAATGAAGCAAACGTTTTGCACTTCCAGTTTCGAGCTGGGCTTGGGAGGACTCTAGCGAGACCAACTCAGGCCTACTATTGAGCCTTAGATAACAGGAAGGTTCCAAGTTTTCTTCAGAATAAAAGCGGCGACGAAGTCAAGCGCCACCCAGGTAAAACTCACAAAAAGCTGCAGCTTCGAAACAGATCACCTCTGCTGGGGTTTAGGGTTTAAGGTTTGTGGAATACTTGCGTTTGCTTCGGATTGCTCTGCTGAGGTTTCATTGAGCTGTCAGTTTTCGGAGTTGTCAGCCTCGGATCATTGACGCGCCTGGCCACACATACTTGTCTTGGCGGGCGGATGTTGAAGTTGTTCATGCTACGGCTGCCTCTGGAGTTTTAAACCCTAAGCCCAGTGACATTTTTGGTGTAACTCGATCCCGACAGGTAGATGACAGCACACATCCCAAAGCTGCCCTTGCTAAATTATCTGTTCCTCCCGGAACAGCAGCTAAATCCCAAACCACTTGTTAAGGAACACTCCCCTCAACCAAAGCAATATTCCTGAATTAAGGGACTTTGGAAGATCTGGGAACCCTAAATCTGTCTCAAACCGCTACAACCCCGATCTTTGGTCCGGAAAAGTTTCTGCACAGCGGCAGCTCACCCGAATGAATGGCGGAGGGTCCTGGCTCCATAAACAAATCTCTAAGGCCACGGTTTAGGGTTTTTTAAGTGCACTAGCTTTAGGGTGACTCTAAGGAGTTTGGAGTTGGGATATATTTTTCCCTCTCAGCATTCGAAGCCTGTTAGGGTTCGTTTCCCTCTCGCACGGCTAAGGGAATTTTCTCTGCAAGCGAGTTTCCTATGATTATGTTTTCACATAGCCTTGCACACACCCATCTTCAGAATCGAACGACTCTGTAGAAGTAGGGGTTGGAGGGGTTAGGGTTTGAAGGTGGGCAAATTCAAGGATCGAACACATCGGGGTTTGTCAATTTGTGCCCAGGGTTCCGGTCGCCCTGCCAATTCCCACACAGCTACGTATGATCTCGTCCTCTTTTTACCGGACATTGCAACAGGGAATGTGCGCGGGTGTGACTTGCGTCGCAATTCACGGTCCCTCGTAAATACCGACTACAAAAGTGTTGAGGTTCAGCAAAACAAAAGAGCAAACCCTTCTTGAAGGCCCAAGTTCTTGCTCAGCCTGCCTCACCACCGAATCCTATAACCCTAAACTCACTTTACAGCTCAAAACTCTGCGAGGTGGATCAACCGAACTATCAATCCACGCATGGTGTGGACTCCCCAGACTGGCTAAATTTTTACGGGGTGATCACATGTGATCGCGTGTTATTCCGTATCCAAATTCAACAACTACTGGCAGCAACATTTCGACTCATGCTTCTGTCCTTGGTCATCACCTCCAGTTCCCGACGCAAGCGTTGCACCGCGCCCTTGGACGGGGCACCACGGGGCCTGCGGAAGGGGTACAGCTGAGGGTTGAGCCACTCATGTTTTCTCCACAAAAGCTTTTTTGCCTCCTCTACTTCTCAGACTCTTGCATTCAAAATTCAGAAAGTTCGCCTTGTGTCCAGGGGGTGCCCAAAGCTTTGGGTGCTCACCCACGCGCCAAGGGCACATTGGATTGAAATGTGACGCGTGCAGCTTGAGGGCAATGGCGTCTTGTGCCATTTGGCGGAGGTGGCCCCTGATGTGCTGCCGGTGCGTGATGTGTGTGAGTGTGGTGGGCTCTAAAGTATAACTAGATTGCTCCTGTCTCCGTGCTTGCATCCCTTGCTTAGTATCCTGGCGAGGGATCGCCAGGAGAACAGCTTTGGATCAATGATGCGGGCTGTCTTGCCAAGTGTTCCATCCAACCTGCCGGATTGAGTATATCTTGCTCTTTCTGGTTGGGGGAGCGGGCCTGCGGAGAGCTGGGAGATGAGGGGGCCGCATTTGGCCCCTTAAGCCTTCGGGCCGGAGGGCTCGCTGTGTTGTAACAGGGCCGAGCGCACCCTGGTCGACCGCGCACACACACACACACACAAAATTCGGAAAATTCTCAACAACAGGTCCTTGTACCCTGAAATGAAAAGTATAGTCCCTACACAGGTACTGTGTGGTCAATGCATACTAGTTACCATTTGTGCACGTGGACCCTTACGGGGAAAACTACAGGTCTTTGGTTCTGGAATGAGGACGGCAGCTTTGATCGCACATGGAGGAGATCACAAGGCTGGAGCCCAAGGCGTCAAAAGCCAAATCACGAGTTGCAGGTTGTTTAGGGTCTGCGGGCACTGCTTGTCGCGATTCCAGTCCTACTTCTTATCATAAGACTGTCTACACCGCTAAGATGGCCATAAGGGCAAATCTGATACGAGAGGCTCCCGATAGCTCTGCCCTACCAAGGCTTGAAGGTATCTCGAAGTTACAACTTTCTTGTTGCTGTCGATGTCAGGCTGTTTCTCCTATGCCGCTGGTGTTCACACACACGTCTTGTTTGGCTTCTGATTTCGACAAGGCCCTTGGGTTTTTGATTGGTCAGCAAATTAACTAGAGGGGCCTGGGTGGTCACAAAAACCCTCCCATAAGGCCCCTTAACAAAGTTTGTGCCAATCATCTACAGTAAACCCCCGGAAAGATGGAAATATGACTAAGGACAACTCGGGCCAAGATTCCCTCTACATTACGACTAAGGATTGGGCTATTGGGTGTCCAACTATGGGGCTGGTAAGGGAATCCCAAACTGCTATTCAAACAATCAAAGCCCCTACACCAAGCACTCGTAGCATTTGTTTATGGAAGCCCTTGTTAGAGCCCTTTAAAGAACCCTTAGAAACCCGTCCCCAAACTTAAGACTCGTAGCATTTGTTTATGGAAGCCCTTGTCAGAGCCCTTTAAAGAACCCTTAGAAACCGGTCCCTTGATTAGGTCCCTTGGTTATGCTTGACGAGAGCCCCAGGGCCTCTTCACCAGATCCATGTCCACTGCAGCAGGACCGGCCCAGGAATTGTAGTTATCGAGTACCTGAACATGTGTGTATATATGCATGCGTATATATATATATATATATTTTTGTTTTTCATTTGTTTATACATGTGTGTGAAGGCTCTTTGTCCCCAGGTTGCAGTCAGAATTACCAGATTTGGCCGAGCCACCTGAACATGTGTTTTCCAAACTACCTAGCAACGACAAGCCTTTTGAGTTTAGGGTTTAGGGCTTCAGGTGAAGGTCTAGTTTTAGCATGGGTTCCGGAAGGGTCAGTTGTAGCAGGATACTGAAAATGAAGCTTAGGCGCTATCGGGTTTTTCCCTCCTACTTAGCACTCTAAAATTACTAATGCACTATAGCATATTATAACATATTCTAGTATATTATTTTTGAAAAATGCCACAAACATACTGGAGTTGAAGTAGCAGATGCAAGTTGGCTTCTGCCGAGGACCCGGCTGCACTGTGAGGAATGTACCTCAGCAAGTCCGTGAGACAGAGGGTTCAGCATCATGGTTTATAAGGCTTTTAGGGTTTAAGGTTCCGGGTTCAGGGTTTAGGGTTAAGGATTAGTCAGGATTAGTCCTTCTCACACCATGCTGACTCCTTGCCATCCACATGCTGACACACATCGCGGCAAGCTAAGCCGACGTGCTTGTCGTACCCTCTCTCTTCGACAGAACCGGGTTGATGCTGGGCAAGGGTCAAACGGGACCAGGCTTCAAATGTCGCGCCCGGCCCGTAAGACAAAACCGAACGGCAATTAAACGCATACATGTGTATATATGTATATGCGTGTGTGCACATACGTAT
Source organism: Symbiodinium sp. CCMP2456 (assembly GCA_905221635.1). Lineage (NCBI taxonomy): Eukaryota > Dinophyceae > Suessiales > Symbiodiniaceae > Symbiodinium > Symbiodinium sp. CCMP2456. The sequence continues at coordinate 196,932 of CAJNDV010001002.1, forward strand.
ATGTGAAAATTTGTGAATATATATATATACACACAAAACTGCATAAACATAGTCATACAAAATCAAGGTATTTGGGTATACAAATAAACACACACACACACATATATATATATATATGTATGCATGTATATATATATATATATATATGTATATGTGTATGGTATGACCTTCGGTTATGCTTTGGGCCCTCCAGGAGCGGACGGGTG
>CAJNDV010001002.1:206235-216235 GCA_905221635.1 Symbiodinium sp. CCMP2456
AGTAGCAGTAGCAGTAGCAGTAGCAGTAGAGGTAGTAGCAGTAGAGGTAGTAGCAGTAGTAGCAGTAGTAGCAGTAGTAGCACTAGTAGTAGTAGTAGTAGTAGTAGTGGTAGTAGTAGTAGTGATAGTAGTAGTAGAAGTAGAAGTAGTAGTAGTAGTAGTAGTAGTAGTAGTAGTGGTAGCAGTAAAGGTACTAGTAGTAGCAGGTGGTAGTAGTAGTAGTAGTAGTAGTGGTGGTGGTGGTGGTGGTGGTGGTGGTGGTGGTAGTAGTAAAGGTACTAATAGTAGCAGCTTGTACCAGTAGTTGCTTCCTTGCTTCCTGCGTTCCTGGCTTCCTTCCTTCCTTCCTTCCTTCCTTCCTTCCTTTCTGCATTCCTGGCTTCCTTCCTTCGTTCCTTCCGCCCTCCCTTCCTTCCTTCCCTCTTCTCGCTGGGTTTTAATTTTTGTTGATCCCTATCCCTGGAGTAGGTGGCACGTCACATGAAGTCATGGTCTGTTGCCTGCACTGCTGGATTCTCGCATGTGCTGACAAGGATAGGGATGAACCGACTAGAAATGAGGCCTAGCAGGCTTGAAGTCGGCTTTGCAAGGCAGCGGACCCGAAGAACAATCCAGGAGTCATAGTCATAGACGGAGCACCCAGGGTTTGGTCCAACACTTTCGGCTACTGTCGTACCATGTCTTGACCAATCCTCCAACTACAATACATCCAGCACGATCCGGCGTGGACTTACCATCGATCCCTGTAAGTAGCCCTGGACCATCCTGTACCATCCTGTACCGATAAAGCACTGCAGCAGAAGGTGCAAATAACACACAAGTAAAGACACGGCAGCAAATGCAAACAAACGTACATATCTGCAAGGCCTTGGTGCTGTAGGAAAAGCATGAAGCCAAAGAACAAAGGCAGGCAAGTACACCTCTACCACTAGCCTCTACCGTCCCCAAATCTTTGCATCCGGGAGACATACGTGCTGTCCATGAGATGGCTGAGGCGAGTCCGAAGCAGCCTCTTGCACAAATGGTATTCTACATTATTCTATACTATTCTATGCATGTTCTGTATAGGAGCTTCTACACAGTTCTATGATATTCTATGATACTATGTTCCAATCTATAATACACTGTATACGGTTATATACAATTCTATACAGTTATATACCATTGTATACTGTAGGATGTGGTCTCACTTCTACATCGAGTGCCAGTCTGGAGATGCCTTTGGGATATGTGGAAGTCGCCTGCACATCGCCGTCTGAGTGAATTTATTAGGGTCCATATGTCCACATAGTAACGGTTTGGGCTTTTTGGTTTAGGGTTTAAGGTTTACGCTCTCGCAACTCGGACTCCGCCAGACGAGGTCTCTGTGTGCAACTAGACTAAGCAACTAGACTTCAGGTTGACAATCACTGCTACACCACAAAGAATATCAGAATATCGAAAACAATAGCAACCATCACCTCAACCAAGCCCCATCGAAATAAGATGCATCACATTGGCTCTTCAGTGATTGTCTTGAAATAGGGTCTAGGATTTAAGGTCTAGTTAGGGTGTGCCTGTCTAGGGACTGCTTTACGGCCAGAGTATGTACTACTTGGACACCGGCACCCTTAGGGAATGTGCACTGTCACCGATGTTTGCCGCCTGAATTCTTAAGATATCCTGGAGCCTCACAACCACGAGATCAAGCACTGAAGGACAGCGTTCAATCCGTTAAGGGAATGGGGGAATGGGGTATGGGGGCTACTATACTGGACCTTGAAGGACTGCCATCTCTCATAGGGATCCCTTCTACATCCCCCCATTCCCTCCTAGACCCAAGACCCTAAACCCCACATCCCCTGCTGGCTTCTCAACAAGCCGGTCGTGAGAAACCCGGGTGCATAGGCTCGCAGACCCAGAACACCGAAAAGTCGAAGCTCGAGTCGTCGTAGTATCGGAGCCAATACTTTTTTGGGGATCAGTCTCATAATTCTGGTATATTCAGTATATTTACTTTCCTTCTATTCTAGTGTATGCCTTAAACTGGGCCTTAATAATTGTCAATTCTAGTTTGCGGTTCTCTCTCTGCTGTTACCTCCAAATGCGTTTTTGTTGTTGACGGGTGGTCCTTTATAATTGCAAGATACTATACCCCCCCCAAACCCTATTCGGGTTACTAAGGCCCCTATGTTACCCATGCCCACTGCCTCCAAAAGACACCTGGAGACTTTAAAGTTAAAGCTCCAGGTCCGGAGGCCTTCTGCCTAAACCTTGAGCCCGAACCCCCTGAGCCCTGTAAACTTCCCCGATGCCATCCGATGCCATGCAGAAAGCTCATGAACCCCTGTGTGAGATCCTGAAACTCCCCACCACCCCCAAGGCTCAGCCTTTCGTTGATGCCCGGCATGCCCTTCACCAGCTGAACGTGTTTCGCCGCATCCTTCTTCTTCTCCTTGGACTCTACCAATATGTCTTGCGCGACTGCCCTGCAAACTGATCTTTCTGTCGAGTAGCTCTTGGAACTGAGCGACTGTTGTGAAGTGGCCCGATTAAACTTAAAGTCTCAAAGTACAACCCTTTTCAGAGTGTAGGCACAGTCCAGGGGCATCTCCGCTACCCGCTAATACTCCATGATACCCTCTGTTGAGAGGAACTTCCCGGTGGCGCCGTTCTTGGGCTTCTAAAGCAGCCGACGCATAGAAATGTCAGCTTGCTCTGCAACAACCAATACCCGCCAATAGACTTAGCCAGAAACCTTAGTCGATTTGACTTTGCCAAGGTCCGCCTACATGTCACAGCCCCACACCCGCATCTGGATTGGTAGGGCCGACTTCAAGCGTAGTGGTTTCAGCCTTACGGTTTGGGGGTTCGGTCGTGCTGTGCCTCCCAACCTGCTCGAAGGGGTTTTGCACTTCCAGATTGGGGTTTACGCTCTAGCAACTCGGACTCCGCCAGACACGGTCTCTCGGTTCGCAGTCTCAGTACGGGTTTCCACTACAGGAAGGGTTCAGGTCTGCACCACAAGAAACACACGGTAACAACAACCCACCACTTAGAAATCAGTAAAAAGGGAAACCGACCAAATTGAGGGCTTACACTCTCACACCTCGGACTGTTTAGGGTTTGGGATATAGGGCTCAAACGCCAGGCCGAGATTCTCCGACCACACACTCGGAGGCAATGGTGCTTTTCTCAGACACCGGGACCCCTGCAGCGCGGGGTGTCTTAAGCTTCGAATCCCGACTAAAAGCAACCCAAAGCCTAGAAAGCCGGCTTACGGGGGTCTTGATGTAGAACTCCCACTTTGCTGCAGATTCCATTCCGGCCGCCTCCAACAGCTCCACGCCAAATGTCCTTCGGTTATCTTCGGTTCAGGGCAGCAGGAGAATCTAAGATCTTGATGTGATGATATTGACATAAGCATCACGGTGGATGGGACGCATTTCTGCGGCGAATTTTAAAAAAAAACTCATGCACTTTAAAGTCTGAAGTCCAGCCCTCGAGAGTTCTTGTAATCTTTTGTCTCCCAAGGTCCCAAGGCCTGAAGCTCATCGCCGATCGTGTCCAAAGACTCCGCCGCATCAGAAGTGCCTGGCCATCGGGTTTGTTGAATGAGAGGCTTGACTTCTGACTGGCTTGGCAAGACGAGGTCCGGGCAGCGAGGCAAGCGAATATCAGTACGTCTGACAGTTCGAACTATGCTGCACGAAACAGCTGCCGCTGGCTGCCACAGCTACCGTTCCTCTGGTTCGCTGCAGACTTCCACCAGAAAGCCCCCACAAAAGATACTCGGAGAACAGACGTTGGGCCATTCTGTCCCAGATCGAAAGTGCACAGGTTAAGCGTTCGATCCGCAATCCCGCGCCAATCTTGCTCCTCGAGTGGGTCGATCCAGTGGGTCGTACTTTCTTTGTGACATTTGCACGGCTAGGCGTTTGTGTGCCTCCCCAGAGGCACCTAAGACGAAAGCCGTGCCAGCATCAAAGAGCAGTGCAAAAAGCTGTGTCTCCTTGACACTCAGAGAACTTTGGAGGAGCCACACTCACATCAGCCACAGTTACCTGCCCTTGGCTTCCCAGCTTGCCGAGCCGGGGTACAGAATGCCAACAGGAATTCCACTGCGAGTGTCCCCGTCCATCAATAGTTGAGTAGACGCCCTGAACCCGGAACTCTGAAATGCTGGAAATTTCGGGTTTGGGGTGTAGGGTTTCGGCGCACGCGCTCGGACCCTGCAAACGAGTCATATCATCCACACCGTCCCCAGCGGTGAGGAGAAAGCCGGCAAAACAGAAACCTCGGGGTTGTGAAGGGTAAGCATACCTAGACTAGACCCGAAAAAACCTACCTTTACTAAGGACTTATATAAGGAAACCATAATCCGGAATCCTAAAGAGGGAGGTTCTTAAGGGTCCAGGTAGATCCTGAAGCCCCCCGATTCCTGGCGCCTAGGTCAGGAAGCTCTCCATAGCCACCCTCACCTTTGGGACGAGACTACCTATAGTCTCCATTGTAGTTCCTTTTTGGGGATACCTTATAAAATCCTCAATATATAGGTAGCACCCGATCGTGAATCGACCGCGCAATGTAGGGTCAAAGGTTGGACCAGGGCTTGCAGGGCAAAGGACACTTGACGCGTTTAACCATGCAGGCTTCAGAATTTGTCAGTGGACTTGTAACCGTTTGTCGAGACGGGTTCTGAAGAATTTTAGCGGGCCTTTAGAGTTGAAACGGTCTGGCGGACCGTTGAGAACGCATTATTGCATTATCTATAACAGGGTTTATAGGGGTCGGGGTTGAGCTTGGAATATGTTTACACAAGTTTCGCAACCCAACGCCCGCAGAAGGGAAGTGCCTCCTGGAGGATCTACAGTACACTGAGGCTGCAAGCGTGTCAAGCGCCTACACAGAAAGAAGCGTGTGGCGTGTGACAGGATGCCAATTCACTGGCTGCAGCTTTCACGTCGTACCCGGGCATGCGGTTCAGCTTCGACGGGCTTAGGGCTGTCGGGCTTTAGGGCCGGGTGGCTGCCAAGCCGGGGCTCGAAAATTGTCCCGTAACCCCAAACATCCTCGCCCCCAGGCCTGAGAGGACAAACGGCACCGGCAAGTGATCCTGCGGCATAACATAGCCGGCTTCAGCGCGCATGCGCAGGACGTCCTGCATCTCGGCATCCGCCTGCCAAAACAGAGTTTATACATGCATTCATTCGTGCATGCATACATGAACAAACACATGCATACATGCATACATGCATGCATACATACATACATACATACATACATACATACATACATACACACAGGCACACTAACATTGCATTACAATACATTACATTACATTACATTACATTACATGACATTACATGACATGACATGACATGACATGACATGACATGACATGACATTACATTACATTACGTTACATTACACTACACTACACTACACTACACTACATTAAATTGCACATATTGAACTATAATATTACATTTTTACGCTACATGAAATGGCATTACATTACATTACACTACATTACATTACATTGCATTGCATTGCATTGCATTGCATTACATTACATTACATTACACTACATTACATTACATGAAAACATTCATACATACACGCATGCATACACACAGACATACAGTCTCCACTTATTTACTTAGTTACTTATTTGGGCTGCACATCTTTGTGTGCGCCCGTGCGCGCGAGTGCGCGCGCATGTGTGTGTGTGTGTGTCAGAAAGGGTTGTTCACGTTGTTGTCACCGTTGTTGTCTCAGTCTTTGTGTTTGTGGCTACCGTTGCCGTTTCCTTGGCCGTTGTTGTGTTGATGATGATGATGATGATGATGATTGTTGTTGTTGTTGGCTGCTGTGGCATTGCTGTGTTGTGTTGTATTGCGTCGTTGGCTTTGCTTTGCTTTCGGGTGATTGCACTTGGGCATGCCGAACAGACGCCTGCTGACGACTCATCAACGCTCATGACAAACATATGTTCCGACTCGTCCAGACTCTGGGTGACTTCCGGAGCTTCGGCTCGGGCGGACTTTGAGCTATGGGCTCGAAACTTTGCGGAGGGAATCTTGCGAAGGTAGTCATAATTATGTTCGAAGCTCCACGGAGGTAGGCCGCGTCCTGCCCTCATTCGACAAAACTTGAAACACGAAACTACAAATAAACTTTCACATGGCTGGTCTCCGAGGAGCTTCACGAACCGTGTCATCCGAGATCCAACAACGGAGACCCAAACCTCAGTTGCCTACATAGTAAGTACGTGCCAGCAGACTAGCAACAACCATGGGAGGACGCAGGAAACTACCAATTCTCTCCTGTGCAGGCCCCACGTAGGCCATGGTGGCACCCAGTCTGGCAGAAGTTTAACTCAGGATGTATACAGAGATGTGCTGCAGGTGTGCCCATAAGTACGACTACCGCTCCAGAATGCAGTCTAGTCCTAGTTTTGACTTGGTGCCAGCCGGGGGTTTGGAGCTTAATGTGCGATACGAATGCTGTGTCCCAGCCCAGCTGCATGTTCGAGCCGACATATGCCGCATGGCATAGTGCAGACATATGCAGACATCATACGTCAAAGCCTTAAGAAGCGGGAGAGACCCGATACGGTAAACAACGCAACTCATGCGGACGCAGGCTTCCACAAAGCACATGCTGCATATATGCAACCACAGCAACATCCCCACCACACCTACCAGCAACTATTTTGTCGAAAGCTGCCTGCACGGGTATCCTACTCTCGCTTTACCCTCGTGCCGGATGCAGTAACCCGCTTTTGCTCGACAACCTTACGCATCCCCATCCTTTAGAGTCATTCTTTGGAAACCTAAATGGGGCCCGAATTTAGAGAACTACGCCATAACATTTGCACTGTTACTGCATCGGGCAATATGAGGATGCTGTTAGGACGCGGCGGATTCACCACGTCCCAATTCGCAGTTCCCTACATTTTGGCAGGGCTGATGTCTTTGGGGTTTAGGGCTTAGGGGCTGATTTGCCTGGGGACCTTAACTCTCCATGGTTGCTGAGCTCACATCGGATCGGAGCGATGTGTATGTATGCTTTCTAGGAGCAACAGACTCGCAAACAAATGCACAGCAAATCACTGGATGCTATGAGACCTAGTTCACTGAGTCAATGTCGGGCGACAGCCTGACAGGCAGAAGACAAGCTACTACACAACGACGGATTCGGATAATTCCCTAACCCCCCAGGTACTTACTATATAGGGTACTAGAGCCCCTAGGGCCCTATATAGTAGGTACCTGGAGGGTTAGGGATTGAGGGTCTTGCTAGTCACATTTTCCGCACGGACTTTCACCGGCTTTGAGGTCGCAGGCAAAGCCAGAAAAAGCAAGCAGCAGCTTGGAGAGACGGTCGTCGAAGTTTTCAGAGAAAAAACGGACCAGAGAAAACCAAACCCCTAAACCCTAACCGGTTCTTTTTTTGAACCCAGACTCTGTTGATCAGCTGGGAAGCAGCACTGCATGATTTCACACAGCCCTGCATCAAACAACGACACAATACAGTCACCCTGTAAACCCTCAACCCTACACCCCTAAACCCAAACCCCTTTGCAACTGGCCTGCTGCGACTCCGCCAGGACGAACACTTGACCACAATCAACCCAAACTCCTAAACCCCTAAACCCAAAGCTCTAAACCCCTAAACCCCAAAGCCCTCAAAACCCTAAAACCCCTAAACCCTAAGCCTTCAGCCGTTGCCTCGTGAGCATAGGTCCAATCACTCCCAGGGCCTGGCGGATGCTGTCTCGACGCCTCGCAGAGACACGGGTTTAAGGGCTTATGGGGTTCATGAGTTCATAATATAGGGCTTATATTATAGGGTGTATATTATAAGGCTTGTAGGTTTAAAGGGTTTAGGGGGCTTATATGATTTTTAGAGGATTTGTACTACGGGGTTCTCGGGTTAAAGGGTTTAGGCTTTACGGTTTTTAGGGGTTTAGTTTTCGTCCCGAAGGTGGGATCAGTGAGCTGGACAGTAAATAAACACATACCCATACCCCGGCGCTTTTGATTGTTGTATGTTGGGCTTGGCCCTGGCAACGCAAACAGGTCAGTCGTGTTCCTGAGAGGGAGTCGATCAAGAAGAACGGTCTTGCATCTGATTGCAACCCGTCCAGTCAGTGGGTGACAGTGAATAAAACATATCGTCGTGAGGAATCTTCACACGCTTGCAGGAGGCCACACTGCAATCACAAACTACTTACACCTGTGCCAACTAGTGTATGCAAAAAACTTGTGCATGTATGTATGCCTGTATGTATGTCTGCACGCTTCTCCTCAACCAGGCAGTTAGTTCACTGGTCCTACAACCGAAACTGCACAGAAGCCCTCCTCGAAAAACCCCCGGAAACATCTGGCCCCTTTCGTTAAATGCAATCATCCCCGCCTTTGTAAACACAATTTGCATTACGGGGGTTCAGCAGCAAGAGCAATAAGAGGAGCAGAAACATCAGCAAGAGCAAGAGTAGGAGCAAGCGCAAAAACAGGAGCAAGAGCCCGAGCAACAGCAAAAGCTTAAAAGCCTGAGCGACAGCAAGAGCAGAGATAAGCCCCCCATAATAAAAATGGTGGCGGGGGGCTCCGCCGCCCCATTGAACATGACAGGGAAGGGAATACTTTGGGGGTGATAGCATGATAGAGAGCAATCTCAGCACGTCTGTGCCGGTCCTGCAATGGATGCGCCCGGGCTCGATTCTCACAAGTCGAACTACGGGCGACGTAATCCGGACGCTTCCTGATCGATATTATACTTCTTGCAACCTTTTAAAGAAGACAGGGGGTGCAGGTCGAGTCTAGTAAGCGGGCACCCTTGCAGCAGTGCGCCTACCAGCGCTCCGCCCTCCATCTTCAGTCCGGTGATCTGCATCAGCAGTGGCTTAAGGTTTATTATGACTGCACGTAAAGCTTTGGAAGACAGCGGTTAAAGGCAGAGTGTTGACATACTATGTTGCGTAATTAAGAGGTCCGGCTGTGGGTCGCGGGGGCGTGGCTTTGAGGCCCAAACCCCGAACACGCTGTTGTTGAGTGAATTACATCTGGCATCGTAGTCCAGTCTGTGTGCGCGCGAACAGAGCACGCGGCTTCTGCTGAGATGTGAAAGTATAGTGATCGATCTCCCGGACGCCTGCGTTCCATCCGTTGCCACGAAGCGCCCTCCAAGGTCCTGGAAGCAAGAAGAGGAAGGCTTAATATACGGCCGTACACCCTCTTTTGGGTTGGGCAATATATAAAGGTTCTGTCTACGTGGTGGAGGCTTTGAATACAGATTCCTTGCTCAAAAGTTGGGCCAGCATACATCACAAGACTGCGCTGACTTCAAGGCTGAAGGCATTCCGAGAGAGGCGGGGGCTGTTTGAAGGAGCGCTCACAGCTTATGCAGCTGCTGTTGAGCTTCCGGGTTACGGCTTAAGCTTAAACAAGTGTCACCCAAATCGAAATAAAATGGCTGTCTGCTCGGAGGAGCCACAATAATTCACAAAAACATTCGCCCCTCCAGCAGCACTCTCCAGCTCTGTCTTTCTCTCCCTGTCGGCCTCTCTCGTGCTCCTCTCCGCACGTTCCAGGGAGGCACTCGGGGGCGCATTGCTCGCGTCAAGTTGGAGGAAGGAGCCCAATTTGCTGTCCTTTTCGGCCTTCTTCCCGGCTGCAGAGAGGACCTAAGGGTTGCACGAAGTCCATGGACAGGCAAACATTGCCCAAACGAAAATGGCTGCCTGCATGGCTGCGTGGCTATCTGACTCAGCGTGTTCCATCATCCATCAAGTCTCGCAGCAAGAAGATGGGCTAAGGTGGGCAACTTTGTCGCCGAAAAGCCGCCTTCTTTCCGCGCGCAGCCCTGGTTTGCTGGCGTTTTGGTTGTATCCTAGCAGCATGGTAGTTGAATGTTCCGTCCAGGTTCCTTTTCGTGAAAATACTCAGGCCAGCGCGTTGCCATGTGATGTGAAGAAGGTCTGGCAGGACGAAGCATCATCGAAGGGGAGTAC
>CAJNDV010001003.1:5719-40334 GCA_905221635.1 Symbiodinium sp. CCMP2456
GAGGAGCGTGACTCTGAGAGCAAGTACCGTGCACAATACTGCCCACCCAGGATTCCCTCTTGAACTTCTCATGCTTCCATCACGGCTGTCCTGCTCTCTTCCTTGCTTCCTTCCTCCCTCGTTTCCTCCGTCTCTTTCTCCTTCAGTCTTCCTTTCTCCCCTTTGTGGCTTCGTTGCGCAGATCAAGGTTTTGGAGAGTCCCGGGACATGCCGACGGCCCGGCAAGTGATTGATCAGGTACTACGCAGAGTGCAGCTTAAGAAAAGCAAGCCAGCGAAGCGCTTCAGCCAGCAGCACTCTGCACCTGTGCAGCTAAAGCAAGAGGCAGTAAGAATGTGGCTGGCTCTAACCGGCTCTAACCACATTCCTAAATGCAAAAGCAATGTGGATAGCAGACTGAAACCTAACGACGTGAGACAAGAGCATCTGGGTAGCGAGCAGGCGGTCGACGCTGCGCTGTGCAACTTCGGCCCTGCAAACAAAGTTTTGCGTCACTGGTAGCGCACTAGTCAGACCCTCTGCCTCCGCAACTCAACTCCGGTAAGGTGCCGATGGTCGCTATCATGGACTTCCTGACAGTTTGAAGGAGTTTCCGACCAGCCTCGCACGTCCCGTCCCCGTCCGAAGCCTCGAAGCTGGCCTTGCCCTCGCCTGTCAGAGCGCAGCACGGTGCCGCAGGGCAGGTCACAGCAGAACCGGCTGATGCGGGGCACACACCAGGCCTTCCACGACGACTAAAGGTGAAGGTAAAGCTTGACATGCTGCAAGCACAGCCTGTCACGCGACACACCTCACCTGGACCGCCGGTTCAGCATCCCCTCCAAACCTCCTTGGTGGCATTGAGCATAGTTGACGGATCCGGCTGCTCAGTGGCATTCCGCGCATCTGCATATCAGCTGGGAGTCTCAACGCCACTAGCTACAGCCTGGAATCAGTTTGGAATCAGTTGGCAGACCAGATGGCAAGTTCAGGCATCTGGACTTGCGGATAGTCGCTGGAACTGACATTTCCGGCTACAATCGATTCTGACATCCGTGCGTTGTGATATTCTGTGAGATCTGCAAGAGATTTGACTGCTTGACGGTAGCAGCTAGCAGGGCGCCCTGAAACTCGCACCAAGCAGGCGACGAGTACGCAGCAATTGATTGCAACTCTTGTGAAAGACCCGAATTAGACCTGACGCTGTCACGAAACTGGGGACACTGTGGGAGGCCCAAGCCGAACAGCACAGTTAGGGCGAGCGAATGCCAGCGAGCCTAACTCCAGCCCGACGCGCTCGGCCTCGAAAGATGGACTCAGAAGTTTCACAGGTCCATTACGGACGAAGCTCGCATAGTCTGAGACAACGGCTGAGATCTTGCACGCGGAACACAGCAGTGGGCGAGCCTCTGCCGCACAGCTCCCTCTGCACGGGTTCTGGATCCCATCTTCCCTTAACACAGAGCTTGAAGGCCACTCATTCCTTCGGGTGATGCAAAATTTGGTGGGCTTCGTGCAAACATCACCAGCCTTGTCTGTGTATTTTTTCTGAAACCTCATGGGTCCAGCAGAAGCAGGAACGAAACGATATGCTCCAGTGCATTCGAGATACTCCCTTTCGACATCCAGGAGACTGAAATCTGTCTCCACTTCCTCCTCCGTCCAATAAAAGATGAAGCGCCGCTCCTTCCAACGCGCGGAAGTGAAACACATCCTTGGCTTGCTGCAGCTGCTCCAGGAAGTCAACACCTCAAAAGTCAGTTTATGTGGCTGGGCTTGTAAGTTGAGAAACGCAGTCGGCGTTGCAAACCTGCCTTCGGGTGGCCTGCTCTTTGGCTCGGCTTGCGGCTGTGGCAGCTGCCTCCGCAGCGAGTGCACGCGCAGGTGTCGCCACTACAGTTAAGCAGTCGTGTCAACAAGGTCTTATGAAATCCAAGTCGAACTCATCACCTCAAACAAACCTGACATGGCCTTCAAAAATGTGAAAGCCACTTAGTACTCAATGTGGCGATGTGACTGCATGGGCACCAGAAACTAAATCGCATTCGGACTCTCACCGACGAGAGACTGCCATGAAAACACAAAGCACGTTTTTTGCACTGGGCATGTACCTTCTTCCGTCCAATGAAAAGTGTGCTTTTCTGCTTGTCCAGAACATCCAGAACTCAGGGTGGTCAAAGCCCTGAAAGTAAGTTCAAATTCCCAAGGACAACGCCACAACAGGCGAGAACCGTTTATGGGAAAGCTTGCAATGGCGCGTTGCCAGGCCACCTCGTTCAAAGTACGAAAGTATCCGCGGCAGATGTGAATCAGTCGCCATGAAGCTTGTTGCTGCTCTCTCTGAAACGGTGTTGTTCAAGACTTGGATTATACAGCCTGAAAGTAGTTGATGCTGAACAGTTGGTGACCTTGCGAAACCTTGACGACTTTGGCCTGACCGCGCCAGTACGGCTGCGAAGCCGTGAACTTGGCTTTTTCACCAGGCACTGAGCTGTACAAGCTTCGTCACAACAAAGGGATATCTAAACGCCCTGAGACACACGAGGGACCTCGCCAAGGTCGACTCTGCAATATGCAGCAATTCAGGGTCAGTGTGGATCTCTCGCGTCTTGCTGAGGGAAGGCTAGCAAGTCTCACGGTGATGCCAGTGAGGATGCATGGAGCCGAAGGCCCGGCCACCCCAGGCTTTACTGTGTTGAGGTTGCTTCAGTGCATACCGTCGTTTGTTTGTTTGTTGCAACTGATCTCCATCTTCACACTGGTGTCACGCGCAAGTTGGCTTGGCGTCTTCGTGAAGCGATGTTAGTCGCTTGTTCTCTGGAACTGCAGTGGGAAAGGATTTGAATCCATACCCCACAACCCGGGCTTAAAGCAGTGTTCGGTAAATCGCCACACTGGTCGTGCGCAAATCCAGAACGAAGCACTTTATGGACTAAGCTAGGCATGCGCACGTGTCGGATAAGACAGGTGAAGGTGTCGTCGATACCCGTGTTCCTTCCTCGATTCAGTTCCCGTTCATCGCTCATGATCAAGGCATCCCCTGTTTCGCACAGCTGGCAAGCCCGGCACATGCACCGAATTTGGTCATCCTATCTAGGCCTTCTGGGCGGAGCTTGCTCGTGATGCAAGCACTCAGCCACCGCAATTGGCAATGTAGCCCGAGAGGTCCGCATGCATAAGAAATGGAACTGGGGTGCAGAGGGATACAGTAGTTCGGCAGAGTGATGCAAGGTTTCTTGTAATTTCCGAAAAGGGCTGAACCTTGGACGTTGGCTCAATCAGGTGGAGTCGGCTCTGCAGTCCCTATCACTCATTCTGACGTGCTTTGGCACAATCCTGCGACCGTGCCAGGGGGTTGCCTCCAAAAGGGCCACAAGAGCGTGGATGGATGTGCGTAGTCGTCATCCACATCACCCTTGTCACAATCCGTCTGTCCGAGCATCTACGCCTTGTACTGTAGATGACAAGCTTGATCAGTGACTCACTTAACTCTAAGAGGATAGCCGAAGCTAAAGTCTTTACGTAAGCTCAAAAGAAGTGCTTCTGTGCTCGGGTGCAGTGGGAGCCATGCTCTGCGCGATCACGTGCGTAAAGAATCGCTTCTAGGTTTGCAGTAAAAGAAGGCTGCAGCCTCCTCTGGCGAGGGGCCCGCCTTTTGCACCCAACACTGCCGATGGAGCCGCAAGATCCTTGTTGCCTATTGTCTTCGCTAGGTGAAGCGCATCAACGCCTGCTTCTGAACTCTCGATTCCGACCACACCTGCTCTTGGTGCAAACTTGCTGGGTCTCGCTGAAAAGCCGCTTGAAGCAAGGCTTCCCCATAGCAGCAAAGCCACATCTAGGAGAAACGGATCAGCCACCTGCTGCAGCTCGGCTCGCTGTCCATGGCTACTTCCTTCAAATCTCATACTGTGGAGCAGAACACCACAACACTTGGAACGAAGGCAGGGCCAAGCTGAGAATACCATGGTTCCACTGGAGCTGCACTCGGTTTACACACAATTGCAGCATCAAAAAATTTCCAGTGGAAACCCTCGGGTCATGCATGCATCTTCTGCGATCACAGATCACTTCTTCCAGATACTTCCTGCCCTCAGATTGTGTTTGTGCCAGTAGTGTTGCAAGTCACAACTTCCGAACATCAGAGCTTCTCGATTGTGGAAACCTAGAAGACCACACCAATCGAATCAAAGGCTCTGCACTTCTCACGTGACCGCTTGAGACCTTGACTGCCAGCTGTGAGGAAGTCGTCCACGCTTTCTGAGCCTTTTCTCTTAACAAGTCAAGCGTCTCTGGACAACAGGGTCACGTTCCACTTCGGCAAAGAAGTCTTCGAGGCCGACAGGCACCGGGTTCCTGCATCTCGTAATTTCCGAAGGGACTAGTGACGAGTGCATGTGCGACATGTAATTTGCGACGGGCCAGCGCTTCAGATCCCTGCCTGAACGGTCGCTGGATCCACTTGGACTCCAGGAGTCCGCCCCCGACCTTTTTCAACAGTTTCTGGACCTGCGTTGGAAATCGCTTGGTGAATCCAAGTGCTCCAGGTTACAAGAATGCTATGTACTCAAACTGCCGGACGTCTTAGTAGTTGCTGTTTGCCTTTTGCTGAAGTGGCCTGTCTTCGCCGCGTGGATTGAACCCGTGTCTCCCATAGGAAAGGGCAGGGCACCTTGCTGGAGGCTTATTTGGATAGCTACTTGCCGTGTCCACTTGATGCCTCCCGCTTGTTGCTTTGGTCTTGGCTACAGGCTGTCGAGCGCCGAAATGAAACACTATTGAACACTAACGACTTCGGTCCACAATAGCGGCCTGTGTTCTTCTCTCGACATCTAGGCTCGGACTTCCAACGATCTGTCGTTGTCCGTGACTTGGGCATGGTCGTCGCCAGTAACAGTGAGCTGCGGCATACTAACGTTAGAAGAGACTGGAACCCTTACCACTGCAAGCAAATTCTAAGCATCCGTTTGGCAAGTTCTCCGGGTCCGGCTTCTGACATTTCCGGCATCAGGAGGCACACTGCAGCCTTGCGTGACAACTTGACCCGGAAGTTTGCCGGGTTTCCGGGTTGAAAACCTTCGGCTGAAATTGAGGAATGCGGGAAGGAAGCTTCCTGCCTGCCCACTCTGCGCGCAGCAACAAGCTGTGCGGCCCCAAGAATCCTCGATACTACAGGGGGAGACATTCCCAAAGATGAACACGGATTACAGGAATGCAGCATTTGCCATGTATCCTGCCATGATCGGTCTCTAGTATCTGTGGTATTCAACTCGTTGTGTTTGGGACTTGCAGTAGAGGCCCTGCTTTGCTGACATGTATTGAGCATAGGTGGGAATTCCAGGTCTGCCCATCAACCCCAGACCGCGCAAAAAGCCGAATCGCTTTCTTTCTGCACCCAGTCTACTTCTTCATGGACGAAAGTGCGCCGTAAGCTTGTCAAACGAGTGCTCAGCAAGTGTATCTCGAGACGAGACTTCCTGAGTCGTACTCAGACTAGCAGGAGCGAGGCTCAGAGGACAGACCAGGAAGGACAATCCAAGGAAGCTTAGAACTACGCTCCTTCTTGTAAGGATCGGCGCCGAAGTGAAGCAGCAGCTTGACCTGGAACTTATAAAGCAACGGCGACAAGACTATATAGTCTAGCGGAAGTGCATGATATATCAACAGCAATCTGTGGATCTACAAATGTTTTGGGCACCAGCACAATTTGCTAGCAAGAGTACTTTCCAAATGGACCGTACAATCCTGCTTTGGCACGCGAGCCAAGTGTCCATGTCGTGGTCATTGTGCACCGCAGCAACATGCAGAGGATATGTCACTGCCAGACCGAGATGAACTCGCTTACGGCAGTTCACATCAATCCTGCACAGTCACAATGACAGGCGGCCTTCACTTGAAAACTCTAGCAGTTCTTGCACGTCCTCTTGAAGCCGTTGTTAAGGAGGAAGTAAGCAACTTTCAGCTTGGCCTTGCGAGCCGACAAATGAATTCGCCAATCTTCAGGCACGATTGACTGTGTTGGAGGAGCTGCACATGATGTCGCTCTGCCTGCGTCATCACCTTCCTATGACGTTGGACGATAAGGTCTCGCTCTTTGCCTGAAGATGAGGCTCATCGCGCCGGAAGTTTCGCTTTACGTGCGGACTTCCATTTCAATGACTGGCAGGCCACTGACTCACCAGTGTGGGCCCTCTATGTGAAGATGCAGGCAAGCATCACGGATCTTCTGCAGAGCGCAAGTCTCTCACCACTACGGCGGGTGCCGGCATGGAACGGGGACCTTTCCTCAGCGTGAAGCCACGGGGCTACAGTATGCCTGCGCACCAACCCACAGAAAGCACGGCATAGGACTGGCTCAAGTTGATGAAGCTGAACGAAGCAAAGGCGCTTCAGTGCACTCCTCTGCTTGTGAGCCTGGCTGGAGCATTGGATCAACACCGCCAACACCACCACCGCCGCCAACAACAACAACAACAACCACAACCGCAACCAAAACGACAACCACAACCACAACAAAAACAGCAGCAACAACAACAACAACAACAACAACACCACCAGCCGCAGCAGCAGCAGCAACAGCAACAGTAACAGCAGCAGCAGCAGCAGCAGCAGCAGCAGCAAGAGCAACAGCAAGAGCAACAGCAACAACGGCGACGACGCCGACAGCAGAACACGCATATCCTCAGGATGCTGGACAACCTACGCCTTAAAAATGGATGTGTGCGAACCATGGTGCCTCCGAAGGCGGGGTCCACGGCTGTTCGGGAGAGCAAGAAATTCTGGCTAAGCTTGTTCGCCGTTGCTGATTGACAATCGAGCCCACCGCTGACACAGGCTGCCTGCACTGAAGAGGTCTTTTCTGAGGCCGGCTCAGAGACCTTCCACGAGCGTCTTGCAATCAGCTTGAGGCTTCAGCAAATGCCATGCAATCGGAACATTTGAAGCTGTATTGTGCATGCATGTCGAGCACTGCGAAGTGACGAAAGGGGAGGCCTGACTCGGACGGCTGCAGCGCCAGAAGTCCATAATCATAATATCGGGGAGTGCTTTGAAGTGTAGTACCATACTACGTTGCACTGCTTCTTTCTGATACGAAACTTTCAGGCAAAACTTCTGTGAATACGTTTGACCATGCTTGACCATCTTCTGTGTGAACTTGGCGAGAGGAAGCTTATAAGCCAATGCCTGGAAAGGCCGATGACGGCAAGGCATTTTGATTGGAGACCGTGGCGAACAATGGCAAAAACAACGCACAGGGATCGGGTGCCACGGCTGATGGCGAGACATTCTGTGGAGAGGCCTGGGGAATCGCAAAGAGAGCTCATACAGAATCAAGGCCACCACCTCGGCCGGCAATTAGGCTTTGGGAAGATGTCCGTCCAGTTCTGCATGTGCAGTATAACTAAGCAGCCCTCGTAGGGATTGAACATGCCTCGATCTACGCTTGACACTGCAAGCTCGATCCCATGCAAACAAGTAAACAAGCGCACATGAAGCGTTTTACCGTGTTGGATTGAAGCCGCTTCAGTTAGCAGAAAGGAGTTCGATGCCAATGACTGCTAACGCAGATGCATAATTTCAACTATGTCCAGCTGAACTGACCTCTGGCTTGGTTGGCATTTATTGGCAGATCGTGTGAGTCTGCAGTGACCTGGGCAACGACCTATCAGTGCATCTGAATTGATCTGAGCATCGACCATCGCTTGGAGTCGCGTTGACAGGACTAGACCGTCCGGCCAAACAGCTTTCGACCAGTGACATTCTGAAGTGAGACCAGTAGCAGCAAAAGCTTCGTTTCTGAGAAGCCCACGACACACGCAGCCAATGACCCAGCCACCCAGCGCCAGTCCTGCTTTTCATTTTCAGCACACTCTTCCCGGGCCCGCTCCCCACTTTCTTGCAGGATACATCGGATGCTCAATGCTGCTGCAGCAGTGCCTTGCCGCGGGTGAGCGGAAACTTCTCTCCTGATCGATACATTGTTCTCACTCTTTCCTAATCCCAAGTACCTGGATCGGGCCTTGCGGCATTTTCAAGGGCATCGCTTCAGGCTGCATGGCGCGAATGTGATGCACCGACATACCTGTCGAAAATTACCGCGCTTCGTGATACATCTGTGCAGAAGGCCAGTCGGAGGCTTCTCTTGTGTTCCTCCAAGCCCGGAACAGGCACCGAAATCCGCTGCCTCCAATCTGATCCATGCCATGCTTCATGGCTCGGTCGATGCTGCTGGCTGCTCCGTGCTGTCTGCCAGCTGGTGATCAGCACGCAGACACAATGTCTGACTTGACGTCGCGGTCTGCGCGGTGAAGCTGCTATAGGAGGGTACAGGCAAGTCGCAGTACCCTTGTTTTTGAGTCGACGGGCAGTAGATGCTCAAGGCTTGCTTTCGCACTTCTTCCTAAGTTTCAGCTGGTTGCACAACATGACAGTCAATCATGATCAATCATGCAAGGATAACCTGACCGCCGTGCAGTCTGACTTGACAGGCACCTTGGCGTTTCATTTGCCAAAGCATGTCCAGCAGCCCACGCGATCTTTTGTCAGTCTTGTGGGGCGGCCCATTTACTGCAGCTTGTCGTCTATCTGCTTCTGTAGCATCTTCAGCGCCTGAAATCGCGAAATTTCTCGTTGACTTGGCCGGCTTTGGAGACTATCCAGGACGAACGTCAGCAAAGTCAGTCCTTGTAGCGGTTCTGCAGTTTCAGGTTCCTCTGCTTCTCATGCTCCACCTGTGGATCCGTTCGGGGTTCGGGCCAGGCTCTCCGAGCGCGAGGATCTGGCCTGATCCCTGAGCTCCTCCACGCGGCTCTCAATGGCCTGACGAGATCTGAAGCCTGGAAAGCCGAAGTGGCCCGAAACCACAAGGGAAAGGCCTTCTCTTCTCTCGCACGAAGGGTCTGGAAGACTTCTGTCTCGATGGAAATCGTCTCCCGCTCCTACGCAGACGTCTCGTGCGATATCGGAGCGATGTCGCTGCAGGCTGCCCTGAGAAACCAATCGTTCACGGATGTCGGCATCCCCACGAAAGTCCTCGGAGAGCTTCCGTATGTGAAGGAGCGCCTGTCTCGCCTTTGTCATGTAGCCTGCCACTCAAAAGGGGCCTCTGTGCTTTGCCGAAGCCGCTTGCCAGAGGCTCCCAGCCTCCGAGTAGTCTTTCCATTTTTTCTTCCAACTTCTTCGACTTCTTCACCTCCTGGTTTGATGTCACGTGCGGCTGTGCACAGACGTGCAGCTGCAACGTTGCTGTCTCCTTCTGGTGGTGCGAGTCCACAATCTCGAACCTCAGGAAATGTCTTGTGCCGGCTCCTATGCAACTGCGCCAGGCTTTCCGACCCTCAAGACAACTCAGCCACCTGGCACCATGCAAAGGCAAGTGGGCATTCTGGCATGCAGATGGTGAAGCAAGGCGTCTGGATGTGTCTGAAGCAGAGAAGCTTTTTCTCGAGGAGCTGCTGTAGGAAGTGGAAGCAGTTTTGTCTCAGCCTGCGGCTTATGCCTAGCGGACTCCACCCGCTCCTTCTTCCCCAGGAGTCGGCCATCCACGTAGCGTTTAGCAGAGGGCAGGAAGACCTGATACTTTCATCCGATTCCACACTCTCGACACAGAATCTGCCTCTGCTCTCGGCTCCTTGCGTAGGGCTCACTGCTGGTGCTCTCGTCGAAGGCTGCCTGGACGACCATGCTGGGAGCTGCGCACTGGTGCTGGCAGGGGAGGCCCTGCAAGTGTACCGTGGCCTGCACAGCCACCTCCGAGTTGTGACCACCGCCCGCATCCTGTTGGCTGCTCGCAGCATGGCGCATCCGACATCAAAAACACCCGGCCTGTGCAAAAGCCTCCAATTCCTCTTCCAGCAGCTCACTCGCGCCTTTCAACCTTTGTAACAGGCACCCCACTCGACATCGCTGCTACCGTCTTGCAAGCGACTTGGACACCATGTAGGGCGCACACTCCTCCAGGCTAAAGTCAATCCCAGCCGGAGGAGCCTGCAAGACGTTCTGTCTCAACACCAGCCATGCGATGCAAAAACATGACCTACGATCCTGTACCATCGGGGAGCCATGCTCCATAGCATGCGCACTACTACGAATGACGGTCGCAACACAAGACAAACTGCAAGATGTGCAACTGCGCCTTCTTTGGGGGCTTCGCGCCCTTGACTGGGAACAGTACGGCATCGCGAGTTACCATGGCACCCATCTCCTGTCGACCCGGCGGCTTTTCCTACCACATTGCGGTATGAAGCCTAACCTACCACATTTCGTGACGTGTGTCTATCCGTACTCCAGCACGAAAAACTCCCCAGTCCATCCCAGTCCTATGAGTGCCGTAGTCCATCCCAGTCCTATGAGTGCCGTAACCCAGTCCTCGTGCAGCAAGGTTTCTGCCTGCTGCAGCCTCGCGAACTAGCCCTCCAGAATCTGGTAAGGCTATGTGAAGCTTCAGAGACAGAGAAGAGAGACAAGGTCCACTCTACTACATCTGTTTGCAGCTCAGGCGCAAGTGCTTGGGCCCTTCAAGCACTTCTCCGGCCTGCGGGCCGAAACGACACACGAGCGCACACATGCTGCTATCATCCTGGCTGACGGCGGTCCTGCGATGCAGCACTTTCAAAGATCATCATCCCTGTCTGCACCTGGGATGCTATCTGACACTGCAAAGATGGAGCAATCCATGTCAGAGTGCAATCCTTGCAGCCTTCCAAGCATAGGAAGTCCAAGGCCAAAACACCAAGCTCCTACACTGTACATTCCATGGCCTCCCGCCTACTCGAAGACAAGGATGGTGGGAGGCTCTCTTCCGGCCGCCACTGCTGGGCACCGCACAGGTCGTGGCAAACCCAGCTTCACAGGCTGACTTTGCTTTTGACGCTCGATCTGTCAGCATTCAGAAACGCCAGGTGAATCAAACAAAAGGACGAGATGTCAATGTGTGCCAATGCGTGCCTCCAGTCTTTTCTGCTCCTCCTTTGCCCTTCGCTTATCGGCATCAGCTGCATCTTCCTCCAAAGGCCTCACTAACTCTCGTTGGGCAATGAGAGGAATGCATACATGGGTTTGTTGGATAGGCTATACAGTAGTGGGATGGCCTACAGAGAGATATTAGCTTGACCACAGATGTCGTCAGTAAGGGCCAACCTGAGCTCCGCACGCCTGCGTGTCCCCCTCTTCCTCACAAATCCAACGCAGGCCAGCGGCTGAAATTCCTAGATTCCTAGATGATACATAATTCACTCCCCCGGAAAAGCCCTGAAACATTCCCTCGATCAACACCTCCTTAACAGAAGGCCCAGACGTGCCTCCATGAGATCTGGCATCGAGATTTCCACTTCGTTCATCGGAGCAGGCAGGCTTCCTAACCTTAGTCGCAACTTTTCTTCAAAGACCAACTCTGTCTCTGCAAGCTGCATCATCCTGCCACAGCCCAACGTTCGGACACCAGAAAAAACCACATCTTGAGCTCCCCACGCAGCTTGCATCTGCATACGTTGGTTTGCCCTGGGCAAACTTAGGCGCTCTGTTGATGGCATCGGGTTGGCTAAACGCGTCACACAGGCTGGAATGCAGTTGATTCGAGAAAAACTTGCACGAAGGCCCAACGTACATGCTGTGGCAATTTCTGGGACGTTGTAGAATCCGCGCGAGTTGGTCTAGCTAGATGCAGCTACGTCTGGCTTGCCTCTGCAATCAGCACATGCAACGAAGAGACGCAGCACGGTAACTATTCCGGTTCCGACAGCATCGTGCTGACAGAGCCACTTTCGAATCCTGTCCGGCATTTGCTCCATCTCCTGCGCATGGCGGCCCCGGCGCTGCACGACAACATGCTTGCACCCCGGAGACTAAGACATTTCACGCATCACCGAGCTTCTTCACTGCGATCGTGGACACAAATGCATCGAATGCCATACCGAGCAGTTTCGGGCTTGTCTTGGCCGTCCTTTTCTGGCAAACCCGCAGGCCGAAATCATTCCAACCCGAAGCCATGAATCCAGCGCGCACATTCATGGCACTCGCAAAGCTGCCTCATCCTGGTTGAGTGCCAGGCCGTCACGAAGGCCCTTTCCAGCCTCGGCTTCAGTGAGGGATCTACTGTGAGCTTCCCTCGCTGGTTTGGGCCCGCATCATTTTGTGGCCGCGTCATGTGCCATTCTGCGCTACAGCGCCCTGCTCTCGTCGCCCGAGTCTCTGGCGGTACTTGCCCCCCCTGGAGTCGCACCTACACACTGTCCGGCGGGAGCATCTCAAGGTCTTGCATGCTTCTGCACGATTGTTCCCCATCAGCCTATCAGCGTATCAGCACAAGCCGGTCAGTCGAGACGATGGCCTCCGGGCCCCGGCGTCTGTCCAAGCAGTGGGTTCCTTTCCACTCGGATCGGAGGCTGCCAGGATTTGCATGTCGCAGACTCGACTGCAAGCAGGGCGCGGAGTAAGGCCCGCAGTTGCATTGGCACGAAGCCCAGGTGTCTGCGCCAGAGGGTTCGGAGTGGCTCCAGGTGTAGCGCCAGGAGTCGCACCTGCCACACAAGGGAGTGGCCTGGTCTTGAGTATGCGCATGGCATGCAATACGACTGCCATACTAGAAAATCCTTGCCCAAGACATAACAACCCACTTCCGAAACACGCAGCGGAACATCCGTCTGCCTGGTGTCATTCCACCTAGCATGCTTGCCACCTCCTCACGCGGCCTCGGAAACACAGAAGCTGAAATGCTGAACGAAATGGCTCTCGTCCTCTGTTCCTTGCCCACGATCAGGCTTCACGATGGCTTTGCATACGGACTGGGAGCCGTACGTGACACCTGCTTGCACCTGCTCAAGACTGCGGCTGCATTAAACCTCTGCTTGAATATGCTGGCTCAGCTTTTGAGGCATGGGAGCTTATTGCGGCCCCCCAGCGCCTGCGCCTCAAGCATGACAGGGTCCGGCCGCCTGCCCAAATCTTGACTCGAGGCACAGGAACATGACTCGCGGCGACGGAAAGGAACCTTGGGGTTCGAACAGGAGTGGCGCCAGGAGTGTCGCCATAGCTTTGAACGAGGCCGGCCGTTGAAGTGTCGGCCTCGAGAAGGTGCGGTGACTGGGGTTTCTTGCGTGCTTCCTTCTATGCGGCAAGTTGAGACTTCGACACTCTCGGCTTGAATGGCAGCTGCATCTGCACCTTGCAGTACAAGCCGGAAGAACAGATGTGCACAGCTGGAACCACTCACTGTGCTTCGGCATGTCGGAAACATGGCTCTGTGGGGCGGATGCCCATTTTGACGATGGCTTCGAGTTCCTCGTCGTTAAGCTGCGGGGCAGGCAGGGCCAAAGCCTAAGTGCGGGGTAAAGTGCTGCCGCACTAATCGGATGTGTCGATTCTACATGTGTGAAGCATCGCTGACAGTGTTTTCCCGGCAGCAACAGCACATCTGAGATGGCCAGCCGTTCGTTTTCGAAGTTGCTGTGGATCCTAAGTGTGGTAGCTGAGGTCTGCTCAGAAGCAGATGGCCGTGGATCATCTGGGTAAATGGCATTGAGCTTGTTGATCATGTCGATGGCTTCAGGGAGGTTCTCCTCCTTCAGGCCTCAGTTTGCCCGGCTCACAAAGCAAAACATGCACGATTGGCTTTTGCATTTGCGATGCGCAGTTCGGGTCCCTTCTGGCTAGCGGCGCTTGAGCTTCCTCTCATCATCCTTGCGGCGGCGCCTTTCCTCATCGAGTCGGCTCCTGTGCTCAACGGCCTGTCCACACACCGACGGCACCCGCGCTGTTCTCAGAATCGCGAGTTCCGACCTGCCTGCAGTGTCACGTTTGCCATGCCCATGGTGACCCTTGGCGTCTCCTGGAACTCTACACACCGGACGAAGCGAGAACCTCCCTCTTCCCGTTGAGAAGCTACGAGCTGAACTCTCAGCGTTTGAAAGCTGATACCCAACAGCACCCGCCAGCTGCGCCACCGAAGCATCAACATCATCTGTCGTCTGAAATCCAGAAAAACAACCCTTCACGTCAGGTCCTCCGGTCCCACTTCGTGGAAGCCGACTGGAGGGACGGCCTGTCAAGTGCAGAATCCGCGCTCTGTAAAGTATTGTCTAGTCTTAGAGTCGTATCACTTAGATGATTGACAGGCATGGTGCCCAGCAGGTGCACCTCGAAGGGCACTTCCTCTCCATAGTCAATGTACTTGCGTGACTTGTACCTGGCAAGGGATGCGTTCTGCACACTCCCGAAGCGCTGGCATCGAAAACATAGAGAAGACTGCATTCCCCAAGCAAGGAACCGAACCCGTTTTTTTTGCGGGATCCGAAGGCAGAACCCGAATTCAATTGTTCCGGTGAGATGGAGCCACCCAGAGGCCAATTTATGACATCGCCCTTCACCAGAACCCCTTTGTCACTGAAAGACTAGATTCTTGCTGCAGCCATCGCCGGTCGACAGGGCCGGGGCACCTCCGTGAGGTGCTAATTCCCGCAGCTTTGAGCTCGCGCCCTGAGCGGCTGAAGCACCAACCGCGCTCGCTCTGAAGGGTCACTTGGTCTGAGCTCCCTGCTTTTCTGCAATGCAGCAAGCCGACGTGCTTCTTCCAGCTGCTTCTCACGGGCCTTGTAGAAATGTGATGCGGCCGCCCGAAGATTCATCGGTCTTGCCCAGTTGGGGTAATGATTTTGCGCGAGTTTTGACACATACCACATCACCTTCCAGCACTTGGCTGTCACAAATTGCTTGCTTCAGCAAAAGTCTTCACGTGACAAATCGCAAGCTGAGTTGCCTTTCGCTTGGCCTTCTTGCCCCGAGTGTTTGCCAGCCTTGCGCGGGCCTGATCATCCGGGACGCTGGCTCACATCAGATGTGCTATGAACACTTCACAGAGTCAGGAGATCCCCTCTTCACAACAAGATAGTTCGATTGAGGGGCTAGTTCATGCCCTGAGCGGTTGAAAAAGCTGCACACGGGCACACGGTGTTAAATCCGCCTCTGACAGCATCTCTTTCTCATCCTCGTCCATGTCAATCGGATCCGCCCTGAAAAGTCGCAGAAAAGCTCGGTTCCAGACGCGAAAGAAGCCCAACCAGGGCGTGCTGGGCATTTTGTTTGGTGCCTCGCTGGCTTCGTCTCCGGGTGAGGATCGATCTCGCCCGGCCTTAGATCGGCATCAAACGCCAGTGAAGAACTTCGCAAAAAGTACGACACTTCTGCGACTCCGACTTCAATCGGCGCGGATCGTTTTCGTCCATTTCGTCCTTGCCCTGGCGAGAAAACATTCGCGGGCAAAGGATCTCCCGATGTCGCACAGTGGACACTTGGCCTGGGCTTGGTCCAAGAGCTTCTCATAATGCTCCAGGCACTGGTAGGCTGTGCGGCCTCCGCAAAGCTGGTGAAAGATGCGCCGCTCAGATGATGCAAGTCACGATGCAGTATCCGTTCTCGACATGTGATCTCTTCCATCCTTGCATGAAGTTCACTGGACCTCTTCAGTTCAGCTCCAAGCCGCAGGCCCACAATGGGAGCTATTGTTCGCCACTGGGTTGGAAACAGTTTCGCCAAGTGTAACAGCTTCTCCTGCATGCATTTGTTGCATCAAGTAGGCATCAACCCATGGCAATGCAAGAATCTCGACACCGGAGCTAGTCTTGACGACTGATGTGCGGGTTTTAGGCACAACATAAACGATCGGTCTCCAACAATTCCTGTTGAACATACCGGTGCTTGCATGCATAGCTTGTCCAGTACATTCAAAACTTTCCTGCGAGGTCTTAAATATGCAGCTCCTCCTCCTCACGCGTCCACTCGGTTTTCTTGACACTGGGGTCAAGCCTCGCTGGCTCGGTGCGCAGGATCCGAATTTGACGGCATCGCCAGCACATGCAAGCTTCCGACATTGCAGAACAACGGACACATGCTGCCAACACAAAGTTTCGTCATGGTTCGTTCGACCACTCTGAGTTCCATGCCATTCGTACCAGCGAGACTTGCACTGCTTAGGGCTTTTCCTGCACAATTACATGAGATGAAAGGCCACATCCACATGCCGAAGGATGGATGTAAAATTCTATACTGCTCACTCATCACTCACAGGATCTTGCCGGCCTGGCCAGTAGAGACGCAACTCGAGGCCAGTTGTTCAGGCCATATTTCATGACCGCAGCCTCTCATGGAAGGCTCACAAGACAAGAAGGGTGCAATGAAATGGACAAGTGTACTGAATCCCCTTCTGCCCGCGTCGACCGTGCCTTGAGGACTTCATCCTCTGAGTTCTTCCACACGCCTCCAAGTCCGCTTCACTGCACGGCAGATCAGCTAAAAGCAGCTCTGTGATTTCCCCTGCCTCCTTTAATGAGGATCCGCATCTTCCTCAGCTACACTGGGAAACACTGTACCAGGCAATATATGTCCAAGTACGACTGCTGTCGAGTGGCGCTGGAAGACCTCTTGGTTCTGGCCGTCACGGAGAGCAGGAGATGGAGTTTGCGGGTGCGGATGCGCTTCTAGCAGCGCAGCCGACCACACATTCGAGGTATACTGAAATCGAATTTTGCATGAGTCCTCCAACTTAGATCTCTGGATAGCAAAGCAGTCCTGTGTTTTGCAACTACTGCGGGCTCTTTGACTTTCTTCATCTCCATGAAGGACTTGCGAACCGTGAAATCGCGATGCCGAGTTGCATGCTTCATCACAACTTATCTAAGCCTCTACGCAAGTCTTCTTCCGCGTTTGCAACTCCTGTCTCGCACTTCCGCTTCCCACACCGACGCACCGCTGCTGACATGTTAGCAAGAGCCGCGCAGGCCAGATGGCATGGATGGCCAAACAACGATGAAGTATCAAGCTCCAGATAACCTCCCGGACGAGGCAAGCCGAAGGGCAGGCCTTGCTTGGAACAGCTAAACCTATAAAGTTTCGAAGGGTCCAAGGGTCCTTGGAGGGCGGCTGCTTGCAGATGTGAACCTATGCGAATCGGCGTGCCTTTGACAGCAGAGCCTCACAAGACCTGTTGCTCAAGTTCCATGTCAGCCTCCATCTGCTCGTCCTCTCGTCTTGCACAACATATAACACAATTTTGCTTCCCACAGGAAGGCTGGGGGTTTGCGAGCACTGCAGGCGCTGGGAATGCGAAGGCGGATCCCCAGGACGCTAGTCTTGGCACGTTCGCATGAAGCCAGAATTTTCAATGCAAAATTCCGTTCTGTCTGAGCCTGTGTGGATGAGGGCTCGCGGCCTTTCATGAGAGGCAGGAACAATCTGCCGGAGATGGCCACGTAGCTGGAGATCCAGGAACAACACATTGGCTTGGTGTTGAGATGCGGTGAAGATGCGGCCCTGGGTGGAATTCGTAGCCTTCGGGGCCGTCCCAGCCGACTCTTTCTCGCTCTGCTTCTCTCCCGGTGCCTAGGTGTGACGCACGCGAAAGTGCTTTTCTTGGTCCAAGCTTCAGCAGGTAGAAAGGCGACACCTCGGCAAAGGTCTTTAGCAAGCCGCCCTCGACTTAAAATTCGGACCATGGTTGCAGGTACAGCCTTAGCCCAAAGATCCGTGTTGCAACAGTGTGCAAAGTCCTGTACAGTGGAACAGACCGTCTCGCTAAGACATGAGAAGCATCTTGTTCCGTGCGAAGAGGCGCAAGTATTGAGACGGCCCCATGTCGTCTGACTCCGTCAGCTTTTCACGGAGCACGGCAGCAGACAGAGCTGTCTCTGCCTGCCGTGATTCGCCCCTCTTCGTCGTCGAATTACGGGCTAAGGATCCCTCCCTGCACTTCCGAAACAAGGCTAAGCAAAGAGCTTTCGAACCGCAAGACACCCCTCGCACCTTGCCGGTTCACAAATTAATAACTGCTGTGGCTATACACTCATGCACTTGCACCGGCGTGTCAGTGTTGACCTCACCCGGGTAATACGCTGGCTCGCAAACCGACAAGAGTCGCGGGCCAAATTTTCGCTGAGCGGCCTGCAGTATGTGCTGTCCGTTGACTGCATGTCTAAGCTTCGGTCTCAGCACAGTGAGTAGCTCCAGGATTCTTTGCTGCTCAATGCCCTGACAGTTCTCCATTACTCGCTGCGCGATGTAATTGCCGAATCGATCCAAAGCTATATGCTCAAACGGTGAAGTTGTGCTGCCACTGCTGCCACCGAGAATAGTTTCCATCAGGTCGTGTCTTTCCTGCAGCAGCTCGTGCTGGTATTTCCCCTTCAAGGCATCAAGGAAAGCCTCCATGACAAGGCTGGCGTGCCGATGCTGCGCATAGGTCAGCACGTTTGCCGTCAATGCGCGGCCAATCATCTTGATGTGCACCGCTTTCCCGGAGCCCAGAACTGCCCTGAGAACATTGTTGCCATACGGATCCATAATCAACTGGTGCAGATTCTCTTGGTGCAACAGTTCATCCAGAAGTGCCATCATGTTCCCACTGTGAGGGCAATGCTCTATAAGTCGCTGCATAACACGGCCGGAATAAATGTGCAAAGAGGTATCGACAGCATGGTCTCTAAGCTCCTCCACAATAAAGCTGACCGCATCGTGGTTGAGCAGCTCCACGCAACGTTGGAGCACAAAGTTGCCGTGACGGTGTCGACAGCACGCCAGAACGTTCCCTCGTAGCTCCTGCGCCAGCGCAGGATGGAGCTCTGCCGGAGCGGCCTGCAACGCCTCCTGCACCACCCAGCAGCCGTGCTTGTCTTTCGTCAGCTTCAGTAAGGACCCCCGGAGTCGCCGAGTCAGCTTCAATCGCAAATCATCGATTCCAGGCAAAGCTAGGAGCTGACTGATTACAGGCATTGCATTCGGGTCACAAGCGAGCACCTTCAAATCCGGCAGCAAGGACGTCAGCAATTCCGCACAGAAGCTTTGCAGCTGAGTTGAACTCAAGCTTGCCAGCTGACAGCTGAGCATCGAGGCTCCTTCCTTGCTGCGCAGCAGCGCGACGAAATTGGTGCCCTCTGGGTTTGGCTTGGAATGTCTGTCCCGAGTCTTCTTGCTGGCTTTGCCAGGTAAGAGATTTGGCAACGAGGGCAGGGGAGCTGGAGATTTTTGAGAATGACCGATGTTTTCCAAGCCAGGAGGAGGCTTGACCAGAACGGACAAATGGTCTGACAGCTTCAACGTGTGCATTGTACTCCCGCTTGAACTTCCTGCGGCCTCTGCGGGAAGCTGCATGGCTTGGGTCATGGCTTCCGTCAGGGCTTGTGTCATGACTTTACCCTCTGAATGACTGATGGTCTGTGCATTGTGCACCGACCAGCTGCCAGAGTTGACCTGTGCAGTGTGCACCGGCCAGCTGCCACAGCACGGGCTGCGGTGGCTTCCATCGGTGTGACCGATTTGCTCACCGGTCAGGGCGTGTGTCATGTTCGTCATGTCTTCACTGCAACAGGCCGTTGCCCTGCTGCAGAGCCGGGACTTCCGCTTGAGCCCTGAATTCCAATCTCGAAGAGAAGCCCTGTCATGTGTCAATCATGGACGTTTCGACCCTAACTCTGAAGGAAGGGCTGCAACAGCGATCATGACTGAATTTGGCACTCCCCAGATTTTGTGGGACGTGCCGCATTGAGGTGCAGGTCAAGTTGTCTCTGCCAAACAAACGTGGAAATTCATTTCTGGCAACGCAACCTCACAAGCCAGGCCTCTAGTGAAGCCAAAAGCTCGTTGGGAAGCTGCGCGAAAATATTTCAGCCGGAAACCGCTCAGGTTGCGGAAGCATCAAGCTGCCAAAACGCGCCTCCGTGGTGCTTGATTTGGCCTTCGGATTTTGAAACTCGGATCGACCGAGCTAATCTCCCACAAACACCATACACTCAGGCCATCTGAGAACCGATCAAGCGCGCGGTCAAGTAAGCCTTTGCCTCAAGCCACATATAAAATCTAGAATCTCACCTCAATGCGTGATAAAGATCCATAACTTGTGTGTCCAAGACGTCGCTGGCTTCAAAAGTGGTAAGTTTATTGTCAGTGGCCTGCTCCTTGCCTGAGGAAGGTTTGTTTTCCCGGCCATGGTGAAACGCAGCGGAGACTGGGAGACAGCAACTTCATGCAGAAAATCTCCAAAGCATCTCTGCCATTTATTGAAACTTTTGCCTCCTGGGCCTGTATCTGTTCAGACGCCCTGGTGCAACGAGAGGGTGCAAAACAAAGCTAACACGACGGGTGCCAACAGCCGCGGAAATGACGCAGGGCTCAAGCAGAGTTCGGCAGATTTAGCTTGCAAGATTTGCCGGGCTCACAAGCTTTGCCCCCTGCACCGACTGCGCCGACGTGAACGAGGAAAGCTTTCAGGTCTCGCCTCAGTCTTTACTCTTCTTGTGACACCTCCTGACCTCCTGCGCTCTCAGTATCTGCCAAGCAACTCAAACAATGAAGGCATCCTTCTTGCCAGCCTCATACGTCATGCTCATACCAAACAATCTTGTACCCCACAAGAGGCCCCCGAAGCCAAGTTGCATTGTCACTGTACAGCAGTCTCCTCACCTCACCGACCTTCGCACGCGGCAGTCCGCTACAGGTATGGAGTGGCAGCATGCTCACTGCAGCTCCCAGTCGCCGCCATTCGCCGCCCAGTGCAGCCAAGAAGCAACCATCTTCAGAGATTTGATCTCACGCCGGGTGAGCTTGTTCTCGAAGCTCATTCTCGCAAGCCTAGGGCGCAGGCTCAGGCGAGGCATCGCCAGGCCAGAAACAAAGAAAGCTGCACATGTCTTCGAGGCATTTCGAGGCCGCAGCTGGAGGCTCTTGGCCGGTCCGTGCAAGTTGAGGCATCCGTTCACAAACTCGTCCAGGTCGACCAAGCCACTCCTCAGGCTGAGGGCACAAGCCTAGACAAGCTGAGGCTGACGCCTCGGTTTCTGCCTGCCAGAAGAATTCTAACACCTGCACACCTGTCGCCGACCGGCATCTGTGAGTCATCTCTGTTTGACAAGATCATTGTCGAACAGCTCTTCTTCTGCCACTGAGCCAAGCGCTCACTACAAGGCAAGACAAGTCAATGGCCTGTCGGTGTCCATGAAAGTGAACAGGACGCCAACATCCTGCAAAGAACCCCACGGCTTGCGAGTTCATCCGCACACGGCCTGCACACATCTGACATTAACAGCCAGGCCGATTGCCCACAAATTCTTTGCTACCCCTTGCGCTCCTCAGTGGAGATGCTCATGGACTCCAGAAAGCCAGCGAACTTCGGCGAGGAGAGGGCTGCCTTGAAGTCCCGAATGCTCACCTCATTGTCCTCCTGAGACTGCCGGAATCCGGAGACGCACGCCTGTGCACACACACACACACACACACAGCAAGCCCGCTCTTGCAAGCCAAAAAACATGGTTGCCCACGATGTCGTGGAATAGGTTTTGCAAGTCGTTTACCTGCACGAGGCATAGGTCGAAGAGACGCAGGAAAGGGCTCGAAACACGAGCCACTACGCGCCCTCCCGATCACATTGAACCTTACTGTCGCCTATCGAACTTCTGGATTCTGACCCGAAGATTCCTACCTCCATCTACACGAAGTGCGGGGCCAGCACCATGTTCATACAAGTGTGTGAAGCTTGGGTTTTCTCAGGCTGCGGCAGTGATCCTTGGTGCTCGCATTCGTTTATCAACACTCAACTAATTCAACCGTTTTCGGGCGAAAGACGTCGACGTTCCACGGAAAACGGTCAAAGAAATCAGGGCCTACGCACTCGAACCCACTCTGCCACCGCTGAAACTCCTGACCCTCGGCAACACAGATGCCTCTACCAGACATCAAGGAAGTCAGAAATCAGAATTAAAACCCGGGCCTGCGAGGAGTGCTTCTGAATTTGTTTCATGGTGGCCAGGTCTTTGTCGGCAGCTGCGCTCTCCATTGCCGTGGAACAAAAACACGCCGTCACCACATTCACAATCTTGGTCGGTCCAATGCCGTTTCGGAGTCGGGATGCGGTGACGCTGGTCATGCTTACATCAAAATCACTGCCCTGAACACAATTGGGCGACCACACTCACAAACATGTCAACGAATCTCCCTTGGCCTATGGAGAATCAGCTCTCACACCACCCTAAACTCCTGGAAATCCAGTCCAAGCGTGACTGTTTCTAACACGTTTTCATTTATTCCCAACCAAGGCAAACCAAGCCGCCGCGAAGCAGGTTATCGTTATGTAGATGATCAGGCACCTCAGCGGAAGATCACAGACAACTTTAGGCAGTCTAAGGACTAGTCCAGCTGTCCGACTGAAACCGTCCAAAGCACATTGCAGCCAGCGGATCAGGGCGCCTTGGTGCCAAACGAATGCTGCTGACGCTGACGTGCATCGAGGCGTGCATCAAGAACCAGAAGTTCATCAAGTATCTCAGCTTTGCCGAGGCTCCCCATCAGCGGCTCCATAGCAAATTCCCAATCCACACCACCGGTGATCGACATAAACAACGTAAGCATACTCGCCTGAAGGACAGGATCGTGTCGCTCACACTCTCCAAGCGTGTTCATGTTCCACGTGGTCCATGCTGGACTTACATCCGGGGCACGCTCACGCTGCTCCAGTACTTTTTTGCATATTCATCCTTGCATGAGAGAGCAAAACTTGCTGGAAAGCGAATTGATGGGACTTGAAGAACCTGCTTCCGTCTTCGGAACCCACCTGAAGGGAGGCTTGTGCTTGTGTGTCTTCGTGTGCGTTCTGTTCTCGTCCGTGGAGGCATGCAACAATTGGTCGATCAACTAGTGGGTGCGCGGGCGGGGCGTTCGGGCAGGCGGGCGGCGGCTGGCCGGGCGGGGGCGGGTGGGTGGGGGTGGGTGGAGAGGGAGGGGGCAGGGGGGGCGTGGCACGTGCATCTGCTTGGGCATGCTAATGTCACGCAACCCTACTGAGAATTGGCAAATTCCGTCCTCACAAACGGGAAGAGCATTTCGATCGTTGGTCTTCAATATCTCCTGCAGCATGTCTGCTTCACTTCATTCCGAAACCTGGTTGGTGCATCGACGTCCTTGAGGCGGCAATCATCCAGGACCAGCTGCGTGAACAAGACGCCAAAGGAATAGAAAAGCAGAAGCAACAAGACCTGAGCGTCGCAACATATGCAATTTTTAATGCCCCGGCTCTCGAGCCTGTTCCTCTCCGGCGACATCTAAAAAAGGCTCTCACTTCGAAGCCCAGGTGCCAATGTCCAGAACAGGCTGTACATGCTGCTCATAATCGAGAGTATCAGTGCTCGCAGAGAACTGACATACCTGCGAGGCTGCCGACTGTTGCATGAGATTGCACGTAAATGCACGTAAGATCTCTTGCTTGCTTGCTTGCTTGCTGGGCGTGTGGGCTAAGAGTCGCATGACCCTTCGCCCCGTGCGCAAGCACTATGCCACCGTCCGTGTCTAATTTCAGTATGACACGTGGTGTGGGAGTCGACTTGGCTGGTGTCCTCGAGTCCCCGATTGCTTAGGCTCATGTTGAAACCCCATGCTGCCCGCCTGGGACATCTTGCTTGTGTCGACTCTCACTCTGTACGGTGTCGTATCCAAGTGTTTTGGACAGACTTGTTTGTTTTCCACCTGTAAGTGGGCAAGTCTGGGGCCCCCGTCACCACGGGGTTGCAAAAGGATAGCTACCAGGAAGACTCCTCAGTGTACATAACAGGTGGGGCCAACCGTGACCCTCCGGAAGGAGACATGTCAACTCGCCATGAAACAATCTTTGGCGACTGAGTGGGAGTGGGTTCCAAAAGAAACGATCAGAACATGCCATGCGAAACGTGTAATGACATGCGTGACTAGGGCTTGTGCCATCTTGTGCCCTTCTCCCTCATCGGTCTCCTACGTGCGTGCCCCATGCCAACCTGCCCTGACTGATCCCCGCATCTGAACGCAAGGCTGAACCCTGCACACACAGACCTTGACCTTCCACTCAACCCTTCAGCCATGTGCTTTCAGCTGCGACTTGACATGCCCGCGTGCAACAGCAGTGACACTAAAGAACCGACATGTTCCGGGATGTGACATGAAAGCAACAACAGGCTATTGCACACAGCTCAGGGGATTACTTAGCGGTCGCTCAAAACAGCCTGCATGCGACGACGCCCTGCTCGGTCTCCATCTTCACTTCACTCCACTTCCCCGATGGATCTTTGTCTCTCATCACAGTTTCACTTCATTTCACTTCACATCTGTCAGGACTCCCGGGCCGAAAGGCCCACCCCTGTAACGGGGCCTTGTGGGGAGATTCAGCAAAAATAACACTTTCCCCGGTCTTCAAGAAACTATCTCTATCTCTATCTCTCTCTCTCTCTCTCTCTCTCCCAGGGTCCTGCCCCAAACTATCCCTATCTGTGTTACTTGCTTGCTTACGGCCATGGGAGAAGGCACCCGTGAGCACGCTCCCCTCTCTCTCGTTGCTTTGCTTTGCTTGGGGGTAGAGTCAGAGGCAGTCCCTCTCTATCTCTCTCCCTCTCTTGCGATTCGCCAGCTTTCTGATTGAGAAAACACCGTTTAGCACGATCTCCAGAAAATCCTCAGCTCCTGCAGCACCCCCAACCTCAAGAATTTAGCTGAACCCGCTTTCACAACAAACATGCAGTGTTTTAAAAAAGAACGCATGTTGACCCCATGTGTTGAACGGCTGTCGACACAATCACCACCTCCGGTGCACTTTTCGTTCTGGGGGGGTGAGGCCCTCACAAATGATTCTATACTCTGTGACAACTCCAAAGCCCTGTCTGCAACGCAAAGCGGAGATGCTAAGTCAACTTCCAACATCGTGATTCTCTGCGAAATTTCCCTGGTTCTTGGCAATTCCCACCTGAGCAGCCGCATCACACGGATGCCGCGAAGTGCCCGGGCCAAGCGCACGGTCCGAACGAAGCGAAGGTGGCTCGGGTTGACCTCTCATTCAATTAGTGAATCGTAAAGATAGGAGCGTAGCGTGGGAAAAGCATGCGTGATTTCCATTTTAATTGTTAGATTAAACTCACGAAGCTTTTTCCTTGGAATTGAATATGTAGAATATGTAGAAGACCGTGACGGCACATGAGATCTTTGGTGTACAGGAGATTAACTTCCAAGGAAATACCTCTCCACACAGCGCTCGATGGTTCCCCAGTCATCCTGAATCCCCCGCCTGGGCACTGGACGAGGAGAGCGCGACATATTCGAGGACCGTTTCCAAAACTGACCTGCAGTGGCAGGGCTGACCAAAGCTGGTTCCAAACCAGATGCTGCCTTTTCATGATGTTATGTTCGCCAGGTGTGTGTTTCTTCTCAGTCTCCCCGTGGTCGACTGACAGCCAATGACAGCCACTTTTCATTTACTTTGTTGTTCTGCAGGCTCTTGGGAAAATACTGGCTGCTGCCAGAAGGACAACGCCAGTTTTTGGTGATGCTCAGTCGGTTGCATCCTGCTTCGGCGGCCGCAAAATCAAAGTAACACAACACCTGGCCGTCCGGATTCGCGCCAAGCTGTTGTGGAATGATAAATTCCAGGGTCACACAAACGCTCCTCACATGGTAGGTAGCAACAGCTGAAGGAGAACTGCACTGGCCTCAAGCGGGATATTTCGACCCTAAACCCTAGACCTCACGGCTGCAGCAATCTAAGTCGGAATGGATCGTTATGGCGCACGAAGTGCTCCCTTTGAGTTAAGCCGCACCGGTAAGGAGAACAACAACATGTTGCTTGGGTGGTCGCGGAGAAAACCATTGCAGGTGTCGGGAGGGCGGAATCCGGAAGGCTTCTTGCCAAGTTTTGAAAGAATACAACTGGCGAAGATCTATTCTGAGGCATGCTACTGTGGAATTCTATTTACGGAGTCTGTTTGTGGCAAGCTCCGCGTTCCAACTTGCAGGGTAAGTTTTTATGCCAAGTTATTACTCGTTTCGCCTGACAAACCAGCACGCCTTTGCGCTCCACGCATGGTTTAGAGCCCCGGCAAGGGCAGTCTCAAGAATGGCTTCGCTTGGGGGGGACTGCAACCCCACCTCACGTAAACAGTCTCAAACATGGCTGGGCTTGGTCTGGC
Source organism: Symbiodinium sp. CCMP2456 (assembly GCA_905221635.1). Lineage (NCBI taxonomy): Eukaryota > Dinophyceae > Suessiales > Symbiodiniaceae > Symbiodinium > Symbiodinium sp. CCMP2456. The sequence continues at coordinate 31,651 of CAJNDV010001003.1, forward strand.
CTGACCTGTGCTACGAAGGACTCCTATTTCTACTATTTGTGCTACTGACTGCACAGGAGTGCTCTTGCGAATACCAGTCTCACTACCACTACTCGTAGCACTAGTTCAATCAAAGAGCGAAACACTTCGGTTACAGTTGCGACTAGCTTCAGACGTACAAGTAGTATCACCTCTCCAGCTGCAAGTATTGCGATGATGACGACTATGACTAATACGACCACTGTGCTTGTCCATTATGACTATGAAGCTAATGACTTCTTTGCATGCTGCTTTCGCGAAGATACTCTTCATACGGCAACTCTCACATAACTTTTGTGACATCTGCTGTCAATCCTACTGTGACTGCAACTCTTACTACTCAACCACACTTCATGCACGATGCATTTCGATTTCGCAGAGCAGATACGTGAAGGCGTCGGCGGTCGCGGAGGGTGGAGGGGCTTCCTGGATCTTGGGCCCCGCGAAGGTGAGGTACTTCCGTTTTGTGCCGGGAAGGCTCCTCCAACTGCTCGCTCATTCACAGCGCATGTGTCCAAGGCTTTCTGTTTCACGGCCATGCGCCCTTGAAACAGATAGCCATCGGTCGCTTTGCAAGATCAACATCGTCGGCTCGTGCAGCCGCTTGTTTCTGAAAAGGGCTGCTGAACAAGCCGGAAAAGAAAAATACTTCCACGACAAGGGTTCAATACTACAACCCTAGAATGAGGGTGCACTCATCCTAGATGCGATATCATGCCTTGGTTCTCTCTGCTTCTTTTGCATATGGCTTTGACAAGCATCGGGCTTTTCATACAGCACACATTCCAGCACTGCCATGAGGCTTCCCTTTTCCCTTTCCATAAACACTTGCTGCATCCTACATGGTCGGCTGTTGCATGAGAGCAGAATCACCACTGTAAAGAAGCCTTTGGTACGGAGAGTTTCGAAGCTGAAAGACTCTATTCATGCGTTCGCAGGATTGCCGGTCTTGGACACAGTTGTTCACCCTACTCAGGCGCCACCTCCAAAACCGTTGGCCAGTATCTCTTAAAAACAGTTTTGAGCACAAACCATGGCCAGCCGAGATAGCCGAGCCACACCAATATAATGAAGAAATCCTTGGCGAGTCGCATCTCTTGTGTGTCTGGCCGTATCTAGCTGGCATGCAACTTTGCAAAATCTCGACTTAAGACGATATCTTGATACATCTTGCCACTATCGACCTGCGAGCAAGGGGCCAGCATCAAGCAACTGCAAGCCAAGGCTCAAATAAGTTCCACCACCGCTCCGGTCCGCAAAAAAAACTCGCGAAGCCGAAAGCGATCAGCTTGACACCAAGCTCCTTAGCTTTAACGAGCTGCGTGTTCTCCAATTGCCGCATCTTCAGATGCTGGATGTGAGACTCAGGCCCAGGAGGTCGTACAGAGTTCAGGCCGCTTACAAGACAAGCACCGGACATCGCTTTTTCAGTCTGACATGCCTTGCACCTAGTTGAAAGTGTTTCCAATGCAATGAACCTTGCATGTCCTTTTGCAGCTCGTTTTGCAGCCAAGCTTCTGCAATGAAAAAGACAACGACTGCAATGTTGATAATGGGAAAGATAACAGGTATTTCGTCTTGGCCAAGGAATTTAGACTGGTCCACCTCAGCGCCAGGTCTTGCACAGCAGCCGGATGCCAGGAGGACATGTTTTTGAACATGGGTAGGAGCTGTCCTCAGTGCCTCTGCTAAGGCATCCAGGACACTTCGACACCCAGAATTATCAGATTGATCACGATCACCGCTGTAACCAGGTTGGTAAAGAATGCCGAATCCACAAATTGCACGGCCATCATGGAGAAAGATGAAGGTTCTTTCTCCTCGCATGCAATGCACCCATGACACGCGGTCTGCAAGTATACTTGTGCCCAAGCTTGCTTCATTCTTGACTCAATACTCCGAAAAATCGCAAGCCCACGAAGGTCTGCTGTGAGGCCTTGCGGAGAGACTCCCGGCGAATTGTGACTTTCTCCGCCACGTTGTAGGCCCGCTCTTGGAAGATTCATGTAGCATTTTGCATGGTTGAAGGCCGACTGGGAACCCTGAAAAGCTTCCGCTTGCCGACAAATTGCTTTCAGACTCTTTGAGAGTGCTGCTGACGAAGGTAGCCTTAGCCCGGACAACAGCTCTGCACGTGGCTTCGCACGTGGCTTCGCACGTCGTGCAAATGCCTGCAAGTGGTGAATCAACTGCAACACTCTATGGCTAGTTCTCTAAATTCGGTTCCCTTTTGGTGTTCCGTTTCATAACGGTGCCGTACTAAATTGCGGATCTAAAAAGGGACCCTTATTTAGTGGCTCAAGCTAACGAACTGCCTTTTTGCACCTGTGAGCACGGTGCACAGTGAGAAAAAATGCGAAGCATCGTAGCCTCTGCCGTGGTGGCCGGGCGTGGCGGGAGGGATGCTTGAGACAGCATTCAAACGACGTCTTCACCACTAAACTAACGAACTGCCTTTTTGCACCTGCGAGCACGGTGCACAATGAGAAAAGATGCGAAGCATCGTAACCTCTGCCTCCACACGTTGTTTCCACCCATCTCGGCGGTCTCAAGCCGCACCACGACAGAGGAAAAGGTGCCACAGATGTGGCGGCGAGCCTTGCAGCGTTTTCACCTTGGCGATAAGTACTGGATACAGCCCAGCCCAATCAAGCAGAAAGTCCTGGTCAGCTTGGGGCAAGGAAGGTAAAAAATGCAGGGAGGAGACCTTTGTCAACCATCGACCTCTCCTTCGTACAAGTTCGCTGTCCTCTGACACCATCATGAGCCATGTTGCTCCGCCTGCTCGTAAGCTACCTAAGTCCAGAGACTTTGTGAAGGGCTTTGGCAAAGAGTGTAGCCTCAATGCGTTCAGAATCCTCTGGAAACGTGTTCTGAAGCTCTGAGAGGACATGGGCCAAAGTCTTTGTCCTGGCGAAAGCTTTGCGCAGGCAAGCTCAATGATTTTTCTCAGGTCAGGATGGTCGACCTTCAAAGACTGGTGCCTAGCTGCTTTGTACCGGGTCTTGGGCTCCGGGATTGTCAAGGTCACCCATTGGGTGGTGAGCCTGACATCCGAAGGCAAGAAAAGGCAACGCCTGTGAGCTAGCAGGACCTCACCTGCTCTCGCCAAGCCTCCCCACGACAAAGCCAGACACCCTGCAAATAGAGGCCAGCCCCAAAACAAAGCAATAGAGATCATCGCCAAAAGAACCTGCCAAGGCATAGCAACATGATGATGGTGCGGCTCATTCCTCATCCAAGCGAAAGCCACATCCCACGATGGCTGAAGCAACCGTCGAATCTTAGGATGAAGGGAGGAGGCAGCGTTGATAGTCTCGCTATAGTGACTGCAAGGTCTCCCTGCCTTGTAAAGCTCTTTCCCATAGCGCGAAAGAGTGATATTCACGAAGTCGACATCTAGAACACCGTCACCGAAGACTGAAACATCGTCCAGGCCTTGAGCTCGAAGCCAGGACTGGAAGTCAATCCACAGACGATCCCTCACGCGCTGAGCGGCAGGGGAGCATTCTCCCTGGCCGCATTTCGGAACCGGTCAGCGGGATTCCTCGGAAGCAGCATGCCATGGCTAAGGCCTAGCAGGAAGCAAACACCCCCAACCATGGAAACCCTGAAACCAGAGAAAGAAGGGCCCTCGCCAGGGTACCCAAAGTTGGAATCAAATTCGATGCCGCCGCGCAGGAAGGCACGATAGGAGAAAGAGGAGAAACGACGGTCGGCAAGGAGCAGTGGCGAGGAGGGCGAGACAAGGCGAAGGACGACGCGGGCCCAATTCGAGGCCCACCTCCTAAGACGAGGCATTCTCTGCAGGTCAACAAGCCGACTCCCAGTGACCCAACCAGGTCCCAAGCACGGGGCCGGAGGAGGAGGATCAGAATCTCTGGAAGGTCCATCCGCAGGCATAAGGCGAGTAGGACAAAACGGATAAGCCGGGTAAAATCCAAAGCCGATCTCCAGGGCTGCGGTGCGATGGCAGACTTGCTGAAGCCCTCTAGCGCGCATCGGGACACGTTACTGTCCAGGAGAGACACGATCCGAGCCGAGTCGTGCTCAAGAGCGAGGCCCTTCAGTAGCCGGTAAAGGGAGCTAGACTCAAGAATGTTGATGTGAACCGGGCGCGGCCATTCCCACACCTCCCTTGTTGTCCAGTGGCTTGAAAGAGCAACGTGGTTAGTGAGGGCGGTCTCGAGGCCATCCACCTTAATATCACGAGAGGCAAGCCTGGCACACCGACGAACTAAGGCTGCGTCAAAACCCAGCGCTAAGGCGGCGCTCAGGTCATCATCGCAGCATGGGCCCGATGAGCCAAGGCCTCCGGCGCTAGCCTCCAGATGGCACTGGAGGGCGACCCATTGGGCTACTGGGTTCTCCTCCAGGAAATCTGGACAACACCACGGGCCCTCCAGGCAGGCAAGCGGATCATAAAAGAGGAGCTTGGCTGCAGCAGGATGGCCGGGACACCAACGATCGCAGCGCGGTGAAGGAAGAAAAGGGCTGCTTGAGCCGGGCCGTTGTTGCAGGAGTCTTCTCCCTTTTTCTGCAAACCCCATGGCTGCAAAGGATCGGGCAGGAGGAACGGCATGGCACGAGAAGTCACCAGCCGAGAGCACGGGCCCAACAGTCCACCCGTAGCTGGCCAGGGCTGAGGACAAAGAATCCAAGCCACAGCCGACAGCAATGAAGCGAAAGCGAAGGGCACGGGGCCGTGCAGGAGTTGCTTGAACCTGATCGGCGAGGGATCGCAAAGACCTTTGTCTCCCAAATCCTCGTGGTCAGGGTCATGACGTCTCAAATGGGCCTCAGTCTTGGAGAGCGTACGAGAGTACCCTCCTTTGCGGTCAACACAGAGCCAAAGAGCTTTAAGGACCTTTGGGTCGCACGGGGCTTGCACAGAGGCGGCAGCCTCCTCGGACGAGTCAGTGGCGAAGACCTCGGGGAGGAGCTGAGCTGAAAGGTCTGAGCAGGCAAGAGGGGCCAGAGCACTGACAACGACGAGCTCATCAGCAACAGCACGGGGCAAAGGAATGACCCTGGGGCTCACTGACATGAGGGGCCGCCTATAAAGGAGGATAGAAGTCCAGCCTCCCATCAGGCACAAGTACAATACAAGTGCAAAATCAGCGGTGAAGGCCGAAGAGCACAGCACCACGGAGACAGCGGCAAGCGACAGGCGATCAAGCCCAAAGACCGAGCGAAGTCCGAGGAGTCAAGCTCAGCTCCTCCGACCTTAGAGGCGGAAGCCTCACACACACGTCCTTCTCGGTGGAACCGAAAAGTCCAGAAACAATGTCAGCAGCTCGGGCCTGCGACAGGCACCGACCTGAAGCGGAGGAGCCGGGGGGCAGAGGAAGGTCAGACGGCTCACACGACACACTGAAGTAATCATCAATGATGAGCCCCTCAACGCAAGATGCAGACAAAGGGAAAGGAGCGTCGGCCCGCAGCTCGCGAGAGTCCTGTAGAAGGCCGTGGTCCGAGAGGAACCGACGGTGACAACACGTTGCCACCTCAACTCCAAGGTGGTCCCCCTGGAACATCGCTTCAAAGAGTGCAAAAAGGCGAGGGCCCTCAGGATCCACGAAGATCACGAGAAGAGAATGCCTGTCACCTCGGTGAGGAGAGGTTGGCCAAAGCACGAGCGCCAGACAAGTCGGAGATCTTCAGCGGGGGGTAAAGGCAGTTCTTGAGAGCCTTCCGTGGCCCACACGCAGTTGCATGTAAAAATCTCTTCTGTCGGCAGCGCTAATAACAAGTCGCTGCGAAGGGCTAGGCATGAGACCCAACAAGTGCACTCCAGTTGGCAAACCTGAAGAAGGCCCACCGATGGGGAGCTCAGCGTGACTCCTGCCTCGCCTGTCACCTATCATCCTGGCAACGCCAGGGCTCTTGAAGCAGTTGAACACTCTGACAAACTCCCGCTCACTGCCTAAGGCCGCCGGGCCCTGGTGAAGCCGCAGCAAGGCTTGCTTGTCAAGGAGTTGCGCGAGTTCAAGGGTCGCGTCGTAGCTTTCCCTTTGCACATCAGGGTAGCCATCCGGCGGTGCAGTGCAGGGATGCCGTGGCAAATGCAATCCGGCTCCAGGCCAGGAAAGGCAGAGCAAGATCATCGCTCAGGAAGGGAAGACCTTGTCCCGGTCAGCTTCAGCTCAGACGGCTTGAGCGAGTAATAGGGCCGCAAGGTGCATGCCAGGAAAGGCCTGGCCATATGGGTCCGCATTAGGCCCCATCACAGTGAGGAAATCAGACAGATCCCCCAAACGCGCAAGCAATTCATGCAAAAGTCTTTTGGCTGGGCGCCGCACGCTCGGAGCTTGAACACAAGGTCAAGCGCCCTACTCTGCGGAAGAATTGGGGCGCCTCCGCAGCAAGCCAAGGCTCGGAGGGAGAGGTTGTGGTGGAGGTAGTCAAGGGCCATCACGGCGACATGGGCATTTTCAAGGCAACCTTACCTCGGGCCCTCGATCCCATGCGCGGGTCACAGGGCCGGAAAACACCAGGGAACGGAACCGGCAAAACGGAAAAGAGCGTGCTGCTCGGCTGAAGGTGCAAAGTAGAACACAAGAAGCTTGAGAAAGGGGCCCTTGACCTCGAGCTAGCTCCAGGAACGAAAGGAAACGGCCCCTTCGGCCGCTGGGGGGGCTGGCGTTTGCAGCAGGAGTCTCCGACCCTAAAAGGGGAGCCTCCACAAAAACATGCTCCGCGTTTATGTTGGCAGGGGGCCCCGGACGTTCAAAGGGCAAGCCCAGGAGGAGGCAGCACAACACAAGCAGGTGATGACACGGCGGGGCCCTGAACCACACAGCTAGTAGTCTCTAAGAGGCAAGCATGGTACAGCCTATGCCGCAGGAGGGTCTTTCGGGCGCCTGGGGAAACCGCTTTGAAGCGGCATCGTCCTGCGGTCCAGAGGGGGAGCCTTCTGAGAGGTCTGGGCTAGCTCCTTCCATCGCGCCTGCAGCGCGTTGATTGCTGAAAAAGCGAGGGTCGTACCCCACGCCGGGGGACATAAGGGAGCAAAAACTCTCAACCGGGCGCTCGTGTTGCTGGATGCTCTGCCTGCAATGCCTGCAAAGAGCTGGGGTGGCGGCTCTTCTAAAAGCGTCAACAAATACGCTACACTCCAGCTTCCTGTCTCCAGGGAGCTCTGTTCCTGGGCAACGAGAGCCAGTGCAAGGAGTTCTTGATCTCCGGCAGCATACAGTCCCCTATGTGAGCCAGAACCCACATCATCATGTCCGAAGCCTCCGTAATGCTCCACATGTCAGGTGAAGAGGGGCCCTGCATCTTTCATTGCCTCGAGAGTCCGAGGAAGAGGACTGGCAGGCATCATCCGGCGAAATGCGGCCTGAGACACCTGAAGCAGGAAGTCTCCCGAACGAGAAGCCAACTCGGCCTGTAGCCTCTCTCTTTTCGCAGCGCCACGAGTACCAAGCGCAGTTCCTTGAGACAGGGCCGCCGAATCGACGCCGCCTTCTGCGAGGTGGCCCACCAACATGGTTAAAGCATGTTAAAGCCTGGCTTTGCTGCATTATGGCGTCCGCCAAGCACTCCTGATTAGGCTGGTCCTCGGCGAGGCCAACACCTTCCAGAACCTCGGCCTGAACCTGAGGGGCAGAAAGGCAGCAGCAGCAGGCTCCCGGAGGCGGGGAGGAGGTCCCAGGGCGGCCCCAAAGATCGCAGCACCTGCTCCGAGGCTGGCATCTTTTAGGGGGCACAAAACGCTGCTGATGAGTGTCTGCCTCGTCTTCCTCGAGGCCTGGGACGCCGGCATTGAAAAAGAGGGCCCCACCTGAGAGTCGGCATCTCCTGGCTAGGAGTTCGTCTGCAAAAGCGTCCGGAGGGAGTCCCAAAAGGAACCCGGCTGGATGGGCAAGGATTGGCACCGCCAAGAAATCCACAACTTCCTCCCCAGCAGGAGAAAATCAAAGCAACCAAGTCCGTAGGATCGTCCAGGAACTCTCGCACCAAATCCATGGTTACTGGAAGGAGGGGAAAGGAACCCCGGCGCCGGCACAATAAATGCGGGCTTCACCTTCGGTAAGAAGAAAAAGTTGACGAAGGCACCCACTCCATCAAGCTCAAAGCTTAAGGGGGCAGCCGCCAGTTGGTGCAGCAACCATGTTGCTGCAAACACGTGAATCCACAGCAGCGGATGTACAAGCGCAAGCACTTGACTACAGGAGCAGAAGTTGTAGGCGGGCCTAAACCCTAGCAACAGAACTGCAGAGTGCAATCACAAATGCATCTGGAACGAATCCAGACTGAAAGTGATGCACAAAAAGGCGTCCTAAACCGAGGCCCTAAACCGAAAGGCAACAAGAAACCTGGAAGGGAATCAAGAAAAGGCGGAGAAAAAAGCACGGTGCTAGCACCACCTCTCCTGCAGAATGCGTTTTCTGCAGAATGCTTGCCAGGTCAGAACCTGGATGTCATAGACATCTGGAGGCTTCCTCCTTGGCCATCCCAAACGCCTTTGAAGCGGGCAGTCAGGGCACAGAGGAGGTCTACTGCCATCCTCCCAGCGACGCTGGAAACATGACCAAACGACATGTTGCAGAGCACCTTCCTGAGAACAGAAAGGGCAGGTAAAAACAAGGTCACGTGCTGATAAAAACCCTGGTGTTTTGAGGCTTCCTTGCAGGCTTGTAGAGGTCGAATGTACTGTAAAT
>CAJNDV010001003.1:50583-67438 GCA_905221635.1 Symbiodinium sp. CCMP2456
ACTACTACTACTACTACTGCTTACTAGCACTACTGCCGGTACGTGGAAACTGAAGAAAAGGGGCTGTGTGTAAGGAACAGGCGCGAGCCTTTGCTTTGACGATGGGCAGGGCATTGTGAGGGGGAGGGGCAAAACGCACTATCCCTGTAGAACCTGTGCCAATTGTGCTGAACACGCAAACCACCATGGCAACTCAGCCCACCAGCAGACATGAATGGCTCCCCGTTCACTAACTACCAACAGTAGACGGTAGCAAGAAACCAGAAGTTGTTGTGGCATTGCCTAGTTTTGTCTGACGGCATCCAGTTCTCGCCAAGCAACACGATGCAGCTGAAGGCTAACTTCCTGAAGATACGTGGTCTGCCTCGCGAACTGGTAGTCCAAGAACCTCCTCAACTTCCTTGACTTTGCACATTTCCTCTTACCACTTTGTGCGAAATAACGCTGCTTCCCGACATGCAACGCCTTGGTCTTTTCAGTCTTGAGCATGCAAAATGTGCTTGCAAGGTGCTCGAACTCCTGTATCACATCCTGTTGCCTGGGCACCACAGAATGCCCAGGTCACGGACCAAAGCTAGAGCTTCAAGTCAAACAGAACGTGTGCTGATCAGGCGAGGGTGCACAGGGTCCGGAGCTGTTGGATCCGATGGAGGCAAATCTGAATGCATGGCTGATCTCAGCACACGGCTTCAAGCACTGCACTAGCCTCACGGCTCACTCCAATCACTTGATGGAATGCGAACGATCGCTAAGAAGGCTGCGGCTGGAACAAGTTGAAGGCATCATGTAATTTAAGGGCAAATCTTCCGCAGCGAGCTCCAACACAAAGCTCAACTCGAGCGGCACCTCGAAAATCCTTGAAAACAACAGTTCTGACGATGCCTCGCCTGGACACACATAAACCCGGTCCTGTGTTACGAACACCGAACTACGCCCAAATTCCATAGCAGCGTAGCCTTTATGCCTGCGTCCGGCATGAAAATTGAAAAGACAACAGAAAGTAGGCTCATATGGCTTATCCGGGCATATGCAACAAACATCGTTCAATGTCGGTACAATCGATCTGTATCATTGTCATTGGCCCAAGCTGGCACGGCTTTTCTGCTTTGTGAAAGCTGCTCCGGGCAGATTTGCGGTGCTAATCAGAGCGACTAGGCCGTGGCATTGACCACGACCTGGCCCATGAAGGAGGAACCAGTCGTGGATATTGGGTCCTCGCAGATACTGCAAGCTCATGTACTCCGAAGCCTGAAAGCTGGCATTCCCGCTTAAACTCTGCGATGCACCTTTCACCTAAACGCCCTCAACTGGAAGTCTTTAAGCTGCCTGAAAACTTGCAGGTTTCAGGTGCTCTCGCCTTCTTGAAGTGTGATGTTGGGTGTGATGTCGGTTGCGCTTGCAACATTCGATGTGACTTGTCCTATCACTGGCAGCCCTTTGTCTCGCCGTCCTGTGTCATGTTGCTGCCATCCACGGTCATGAGGCACCAACTTGGAGTGCAGCCGCCTGAATCAAGAGAACATTTCGGCGGGGTGGCCGCGGTGTGTGGCCATGAAGGCACCGGAATTCAAGCTGATCACTGAACACACCATGTTGGCCCAGTTGCCGAACACGCAGGTGCCAGTGATGAACGGTTGCATCACAAGGTATCGGGCACCAGATCTGGCTCCACAATCCTAAGGCAGTGGAGCAGCGCAACAGCTCAAAATCTGAGTGACAAGTGGCTGGTACGAGAAACAATTTAGGAATTCTCTTTGTTGGGTTTTGGTGGTATTTTATGTTTTGTGGAAAACCCTGACTCGCAGCAGTACTTGGCGGAAACGATTTGGAGTCTTCCTTTGGGTATAAGCCATCGGGTTTAAGCGCACACGGTAAAACGTCTCACACGACAAAACGCCCGTCTAAGGCGCACACAGGGTCCTGTTTGGTACACAAAGACCAACGTATCCAATGTGTTCGCACTTCACGGCACGAAGCCGGAGGGTCTAGGTAGGGTTGAATACACAAAAACTAAAGTGTTCGCATTTCATGGCACGGAACCGGAGGGCGTAGGGTCGGGCTCATTAGGTCCCTCACACATCTTGAACTCGCCCCGTCCTTTGGCGATCCCGATTCATCATCTTAAACACGCCCCCTCATTTGCTGATCCAAGTTGATCATATATCTTAAACAGGAGCGATCCCAATCCATCACATATCTTGACAACGTCTCCTCATTTGGCGATCTCGGTTGATCGGGTATCTTAAACTCGCCCCCTCCTTTGGCGATGCCATTTCTTTTGCACGCCCCCTCGGTAGGCGATCCCGGTTGATCACATCTCTTAAATCCAGTTTTCGCTTGGCGCCCCGGTTCATCACATATCCTAAACACGCCAAATCATTCGGCGATCCAGGTTGATCTTATTCTGCACACCCGCCCGCTCATTAATTAAGCGTTCATCACATATTCTACATGTAAACATTCGTCACATATCTTCAACACGCACACTCATATGGAAACCCAGATGAGCACATATCTTAAGCACGCCCCTCATTTGCCGATTCAGGCTGATCGATGGTTGATCCAATATCTTAAACTCGCCCCGCCTTTGCGCCCTCTCATTGGCGGATACCGATCACATCCGCCGCCTTTGGCGAGCCCGACCGAATCATGACATATCCTGAACACGTCCCCTCCTTCGGCGATGCCCATTCGGCACACATCTTAAACACGACCCATCATGTATCCAGGTTGTCACGAGCCAGAAACATGCCCCTTCCATTGGCGATCAGATTTCGTGACAAAACGCCAAAACGCCCCCTCCCTTGGCGATCCAGGTTGATCACGTATGCCTCCTCACAAGGCGATCCCAGTTGATCACAGTTCCTAAATCCGCCCCCTCATTTGGCGATCCAAGAAGCGGAACAGCGAAGAAGCAGAAAAGCAGCAAAGCCAAAAAGCAAAAGCAAGGACACGCAAAAGGACAATCAAACGCAGGCAGAAGGCAGAAACAACAGTGGAACGGCAAAAAAGGGGAATCAAACAAAAAAGCAAGGCAGAGAAGCGGAAAAGCTAAGAATCAGCGAACAAGCAAAAGCACAAACAAACAAACAAACAAACAAACAACCAAACAAACAAACAAACATCAAGCAAGCAAAAACGTAAGGTAAACCGGCCATCAAAATCCAAGCATGGAGAACAAAAAACAGCAAACGGACAACAAATCCCAAAACAAAACTAACAAAATATTTAAAAAAACATAGGGCTCCCTAGTGGCTAGGTAAAGCCTTGCATGTCACGATATCAATGTGCGAATGATTTCTCCAAGCTGCCACCGTCTTGGACTCCTCGGTGATCGTACCACAGAGCCTCCGTCTGACAGGCATAGATACAGTATGTGGCTGCGACACGGCTTCGTATCTTCTTAAGCGCTGCACGTTGTTAGCCCGGCCCCTCTTGCAACAGCTCTGCTAGGACTCCCTTGCAGCCAGGGTACTCTGCAGTCGGTAGGGCAGTGCCATGTTCCGAATTGGTGAGATACACCTGATGCGACCCCTCCACAGAGCTACCGTGGCTAAGGTGCTTGGCAAATTGGGGAGGCTGTCGCGTCTCTGTGGCGCCACAGCAGGGAACTGCATGTGCAGCTCGTGTAGGCAGCTGGGAACGAGAAACATGAAAGCAGGCGGCAAGTACGGCCTTGATGCTAGAGACATCATCAGACGGATCGGCGAACACCGCACCAACCTTGGTGCTGTGACGGAACTGTCAGACGTGTACAGGTCACGGCGAGTAAAGCCATGCAACCTGATGGAGTTGCCTGACTTCCATGACCTTAAGTTTAGCATCCTCCTGTGTCCCCGGCCGCCTGCTTCGAGCCAAGGTCCCAATACACGGCATCAGCACCGCCTGCTTTCTTGAAGCACTTGGTCGATGCCTGCAGATGCTGCGCAACGTACAATCAAACCAACACGCAGCATGCATTGCAGCTAGAAGTGCCTGCTAGTGCACGGGCCACCGGACACAGTTACACTCGTCTGGGATATTCTGGGATCTAACCACGGTTCAAACTTAGGACAAACAGAATTGCACATTCGCCTCGACCTCGGCCGAAGCGGTCCGAGGTTCTTACAGGGACCCTTAACACCCCTACCTCCAGAAATTCTGCTCGCAGCTTGCCCCCATCCCCCACCAAAAAAAATGCAAAAATGGGTGCTAGTTTCATTCGGGCCCTTTTTGCAGCAATTCGTTGCCCCGCCCCCGGCCCCCTGCCCCCACTTCCCTCCTTTCCCCCCAAACCCTTTCCCGCCGGTTTCCAACCCGGAGGCGGAGGACGCGAAGCGTTTACAATTGACAGGTAAGTTACGAGACTCTCTTATCCAGACCTCTGAGATCAGGCCATACGTCCCGGAACAACCGTGGGAAAACTCCCGAATGCCGCATCTCAACAGTAGCTCAACAGTAGCTCACTGTATCTCAAGCAGTTTTACAGATACACTTTGATCAAGCAACCAGGTCTCTTAGCCCTGCACCGTAGTCATCTCGGGAAGAGGAGATGCCTTATGCAGCCCCATTCCACACTGACATCCACATCTTGAAGCAAGTCATGCGGCGATGGAAGTGGCTTGCTTCGCCGTTGCCACATAAGGCACGCAATGAGTGTCAGGGCCCCAAAGCACTTCTTAACGACTTCGCCTCACTTTCGGACTTGCTCTGGTAACCTTTGCTATGCCTGTGCTAACTTCTCCCACGCAACCTGTTACACACAATGCGTATGTCGTCCAGTAAGAGTGCCAATGCGCAGGCTACTTTGCCGTGGACACAAGGAGTCTCGGGCGTGTCTCCACGACCGCTCCGCCAGGACTGGCTGAGGGGATCTTCAGAGGACGCAAGACTATGCGTCGCACAAGTGTGTGGTGCTTCTTGCCAGTGGCTCAGTGCGCATGCAACGAATGCTGTTGAAGTTCAGCCTGAAGCCGTGCTCACATGGGTTAAACAAACTGAAGCGTGTCTGGACAAGCACTTCCAGCATGCAACGGAACCTCAGGATCACAAGAGCTCACTGCTTGCATGTCTGCATCCATCATTCGGTCTGGGCACCGTGGTAGCACTGAGAATTTGCACGGAAGAGATGTTGACCTCGCCATTGCAAGCTTCCTGGCGTTCGGGACAGCCAGCCACAGCTCGCTCTTCAAAGGTCATCGTCACATCACAGACAAGCAACTCCTGTTTACGAAACACTGATCTGGGAATTCCACTTCCGGCTGCATGGAAGCACATGCTCCTGGAATCCTAGTCTGACCAACACCACATCGTCTGCTTCAAGCACAAATCCCCACCGATCCCCACTGCACCTCGCAGTGCAGCTGTGGGCAGGTTGCAAGCCCAGCCGGGAGGTTGCCTGTCGACGGCTTTGGATCGCTGCAAGCCGGCATGACATCAAACGGAGCACACGTCGAAATCACAGAGGCATGGCTCAGCCAATGGAGTTCTTAGCCTTTGGTAACTTTAGTGGTCGAAACATGACCTTGCATTGGCCAAGGCATCTCTCCAAAAGGCTTACCTGACCTTCGAGAGCACCCCTGCTGAAATCGGATGTCCACATCCCCACCCGCTTGAATTCTGCAAGAGATCGACACAGACTGACGAACTACAACTTGAGGAGGACATGGTCAGGCAGTAGTATCAGTAGTACTGCGCAAACAACACAGTGGAAATTGTGAGGCGTGACATGACATGACCTGAGTAAGGAGGAGAGCCAACATGATGTTGCACAAAACGTCAGCGACGCTTATGCTTCGTCCGAGGCACCATAGTGGACTGCATCAAACTCTGCAGTTCCAGGAGTTTCACCTGCACTGCACTGATGAGTCATGTTACTGCCCAGCACACCATCACTAGCATTCGCAAAGCAGGAACAGCATCAGGTTTGTTCTGATTCTGGCATAGCGCCCAGGATTCAGACAACATGAGCGTATGTACCAAGCCCTCGGTCATCGAAACGGAATCCTCCACGAGAATTCCTGATGCTCATATCCTCAGGCTCGTCCAATTTCGAAAACCGCTGTTCTTTCTACATGGGCATCGCAGCCTTTCCGTTAGTTGCGTGGTGTGAGAGGGTGTCGAAAACCGGAATCACTTCTAACAACTTAGGTCTGCCAAGGAAGGTCTTCGACAACCGTTTCCTATCTTGTAACTACACGCACCACGAGTATGAGAGAAGCTCAAACAGGTCGCAGCTTTTCCGGTCAAACCGATCCACACGAGATCACACAAGCCACCACCTGCAAGTCCAAATTCGTCAACGAACTTAAAGAACATCTGTCAGGTCGATTATGATCTGCCCTCCCACTACGGTTTTGCACCATGCAGCACTGTGGCGATGCATCCTAGTCACTTGGACTGCACCCTATCGACAAATATTGTTCTTTTTCTTTCTTTTAAACAGCAGAAGCCAACAAAAGACTCCACCGAGCTCAGCGAAGTCTCCACTTCAGGAAGACTATCCTGATGCGGGCAGTATCTAAGGTGAGTCAGCGACTGATGTAGGTCTCAAACGTCGCAAGTGGTGCAACAGTCTCTTGGCTCCGATCAGAATCACGATTGTGCAGAAAAACCACTGTCGCTCAGTCAAGTCTCCGTTCCCCTGGTTCAGTTCAGCGATCAGTAAACGTCCACACTTCCGCTCGCATGTGCATTCTTGGCAATTTCACAGCTTTCACTGGGAATCCTCCTGCACGAACATGCCTGACCTCGTCATGCCCTCCCGGGAAGTGTAGCGGCTGCAAACTGTTTTCGTGGTGCGATCCTGCTTTGCTGTCAAAGTTCGCAGTGCTTCTTCAGACCTTTTGCAGGTTTGCAGAGTCGGCAACAATAGTTCCGGACTGCAGCAGTATGCTCACACATGTTTTGCCTGCGATCCAACTTCCCGGTGGCCGGTAGTGGGTCATGAACTCTAAGAAACGAAATTGAACACCCTTTGGAAGAAGCATTCTGGGCGTGACTTCGATTGGTGCTTCGTTAGAAGCTTCAATTTCAGCCCGGCTGCTCGAGTTGCAGCTGAAGGCGTCCAACTTGGTCTCTGGCGTCCCTGGCATAAGTCCCAACCGCAGCACATCACCAGCGTTCCATGAGGTGGCACAGGACATCTCAACTCCTACCACAGAACGGCTCCCTGGCGCGGGCCTAGATCAATGTTCATAGCCAGCACATCTGGATCCTGCTTGAAGTCCTTCTCCATACCTCAAAACCACTGCACGAGGCCACCACAACACCGACAGCACTGAAACACCAGCTGAGCCCTCCAGATTGCGACAGCATGAGGCGATTTCGCAGACTGAGACGTCGCAGCTGGACATCTACATCTTAAAAATAGTGGTGGTTCCACCATGTTCAGAGAGAGAACAACTGGAGGAGGGCACACTGCGTCAGCAGCGCGGCCTGGTTCGGCCCGAAGGAGCTCCTTGGACGACACCAATCACGACCCGGAGATTGGAAGTCTTCAGACTGTCCAACGCAAGAAAAAGTCTGGACAGTTGCGGTGAGCTCGGATGACGTGAACCCAAGCCCGGAGATGGGCAGCCGCGCACCAGCCAATGAAATTAATAGTCTTGAAGCCATGACACCATTCCACTAGCCAAGGCTCACGTAGCACAGCATTCTCAGGATGGATCGCATCTGCGCCTTTTCGACAAAGCAGGGCAGACTTGCACATGATTGCTTTCAGCAAGGTGTGAAGCTGACACTTCCTTCCCAACAAGTAGCAACTGCATGGAGTAGATCGAGAGGGTAGTGATGCATAGGGTCTGTGACGCAGAGTTCGGCCGTCTCTGCTCCGATATCAATGCAACCAGCCTTGCGAGAGTCGGCCTCTGCCATCTGCTCCTCCTGATGACAACGGAGGCACGGACCATCATTCTCGAAACCAGTCGGAGCTCTTCAGTGGGTTCAACAAGATCTTTGCAAAACTACCCGGCCTTGGTGGTTTCCCACTGTGGCAGGGCCGCGTCATAGCCTCGGCGAACATGGAACGCATCCTCTCCGAAGAAAGCAGTGGCTGGCAGAACTCTGCAGCACGATGCTAGAGCAGTGGAGAGCTCCGTCACTTGGGAAGCTACACAAGCCGAGAACTTGCAAGAGCGATGCGGGCCCTCTGCAGGGTCCGCGGCATTGGTCGTAGGTCTGCCAGGCCACTCGCTGCGACTTGAGCTCCTTCGGAAAGAAGCTACGGAGTAGCCGCTAGCCCCCTAGAAAGGGCTGCTGTACAGAGGAGAGGCCTGGCACTTCGCATCCTCAGCCTGGGTGCGCGGAGCGCAGCAGCCTGCACTCGAAGACACGTGCAGCTTTCATGCTTTTGGGCCGTTCCATGCGTCCTGGAATGTCGGTGGACTTGTGCGGTACCTGAGAGATCGTCAACGGAGTATAGTTGGGGGCAGTCCGTTGGATTTCTGGAATGATGCAAACAGCCAAGAACATGTCACGGCACCAGATCTTGAATTTCCATGACGTGGCCGTCGCAGTTCTTGAAGCAGCGCTCTGCAGTTCCCCAGATATCGTTGCATCCATGGGTCTCGTTGTAGCGCTCCTCGGCCAAGCGAGGATGAACAAGAATCCTTGTTTCTAGCCTGAGAGCAGCACCCACACCAAGAAGTCTAGGTGTGTCTTGATGTCCTGCACCGTCCAGAAAAGTCCGCTCATGTGCCACAGAATCTGCTGGTAAAGATGGACTGCGGTTCGTGCTGTGATCTGATCGAAAGCCAGAGACTCATCTAGGTTGTCTCTCAGACCCGCCAATCGTCGGATGCCAGATCATGACGTCCTTGATCATTCGTTCAAGGAAAGACTTGTAGCCTTCGCCGGTGACCGGCGCACCTGACATGTTTGTCTTGTCCCACACGATGCTTCATGCTTACTTGGAATGCAAATCGTTTGATGATTGGAGCTACGCCGCTTTCCTCCTGCACGGGCAGTACTGTTTTAAGGTTCAATCGTTGGAGGTTGCTCTTGCTGCATGATTGACGGTTCAACGATTGAGAGACGTGAGGGAGGCTCAACGAAGAGGTAGTATCAACCGGCTGACAAAACTGAGCTCGGAGTTCTGGAACCTTGAGACATGTGAAAACCCATTCCATTTTGACGAAAGCTTCGCGAGCATCACACATGCCTTGCTTGCACCAGACTTCATCTGAACCAGGCACTGTACCTAAGCCTCTTCTTACTCGCTCTGTACAGATGCTGAGGAGATGGCAGTCGAGAGGACCGCACTGATCACCAAGAAAGGTGCAATCCTCCCCGACGACCTTCACCTTCATGCCAATAAAATGCTGCTGCTGCGCAAGCACCTACGAGCGAATGTAATGTAGGCGACAGTTTTTTTGAGGCCGGCAGCTAGTCGAACAAGAAGAGTTACCTTACCCTAGACAACAAAAGAGACGAGGGATGCTGCAGCGCCTGGCACCTGAGACAGCTTCGCTGCAACCCTACTTCGCATGTACCACTGGTGTCAGCAGCCGGCGGCGCAAATGATCCGGCCGAATGAGAAGTTCGGACGGTCTGTATGTTCAAGTTGTCCCTTCGGAGCCATATCTCGTAGAGCACAAACTGCATGAACAAGCGACCGCAAACCCCAAACAGTAATCTCTGATGCCGGTGCCACACCCTTGAAGCAAGGTCCGTTATGCAACACTTGTTTGCCGAGACAGAAGACATCCTGCCTCCGAGGTGCAGTGGTAGTCACAAGCAGTCCTTACTCCCACTCGCGACAGTGGTCCCAGGATCAAAAGCAAAGGAACTAGAACCGCGTCTTGCGGCTGTTTGTTTCATGTTCGTGTTCAAACCGTAATTCAGCTCAGAAGAGCCTGATTAACTTATCTCTCAGCCGAGCGTCATGTCCTGTCCAATCTGTGCCTCCCATTGCTTGCACTGGGAGTAGGCCTGGAAGAACTCCTCCAGCAGCTCCGACATGTTTCAGGCTTTGGCATGGGTCCAGCATGCGGCAGTTTCAGTCTCTTCTGCTCAACAACCTTGAGCTCGAAAACGCTTGGCACAAACAGCAACCGCAGTGTCCCAATGATGACTTACTGTTTGCGCCTCGTACCACGGTGTCGCGTTGACTGTCTGCAGGAGAGATGCTGGAGGAAAGCGAACATGATCAGCAGCCTGACCGTCGCACTTCCTACATTGAGAGCTGTCACCTGTACTGAAGAAAGGATCAGAAGCATTTATCCTGTATGGCAGTCAAATTATTCCAGCACCTGATACGTCTCGCGGCAGTCGACAAAGAGCTTCTTGGAGTCCGCAATCGCAGCCAGGCCTTGCAAAGAAGTGCGAGCAGTCGGAGGGATGTTTGGGTCGCCGAGCAGTCGAAACGGAGTTCACCAAACTCTGTACTCGGCCGCGGGCTGTTCTTGTGCGCAGTGAGAAGCCGTCCTGAAAGCTTTGGCACAGTATGTTCTAAAGGCGGTTACTATTGAGTTACTGATTAACTGCTCTGTTGCTCTGCTCTCGTTCCTTTCATGGTGGTGTTCAACAAGTCTTTGATGGTGTCCACGATGGCCGAGGTGTTCGACACCTCCACGATGGGGAGGACTGAACGCACCGGCTCGTCACAAGTGCCAGAGAGCAGAGCGTGGCTCTTGGCGTGGCCTGCGCGATGCTGGAGAGAGAGCTGGCAGCGCTCTTGTCGCCTCACCGGCGTGTCATTGGTGCAGAGTACACCATCTGAGCCGATGCTGCAAAACCCTCTGAGAGTTCTGGCTGCTCTTCAGCAGATCCGTCAATGCTCCGGCCACAGTGTTGAGGTGGGCATCGGACCTCTGCCACTTGTCTGTGTGAGATGTCTCCATCGTTAATCTCAGTGTCGCGAGACCACCTCATCTCCATACTTTCTGAGGTTTCAGCGCCTGCGCCTGAGCCCCCTCCGCAGCAAGCTGTGCGACGACTGGCGCCTGGTCCAAAACAGACTCTGCAGCTTCCAGTCTGGACAGGGATAGTCTGGAACATCTGAGCATTTTTCGTTTTCTGATCCATGGTCCCTGACGGCCCAGCTCCACAGCTACTGGATCTCTGCATGGATTCGCGTGAGTTCACGTCGTGACGTGTCAAATCTACTCCAAGACTCAGACGAATGTCGAACTCTCCCGGCCTGTCCGGCTTCTACTGAAGCAAAAAGAAAAGCCTGCAGCCAATTGCTCTGCTAGTCACTTGTACCCTTATTAAAACAAAGTGGAGACACCCTCCCAATTTATGGCACCAAGACCCGCACTGCCAGTGGAGCAAGGATCATTGTGCTAATAACCTCGAACATGCAAGTTGCCAATGCCCAGACTTTTTTCTTCAATCACAGCGTCGGAAACAGTGAGCTGAGCTGCCTGCCTGCATTGTAACGGTGAGGTCTAGAACCCAGTCCCCCAGTTCAGATGACTTGAGAGAGCTACGCACAAATTACAGAATGATCGGCGCTTGGCTTTCATCAGTGCTGCTGTGACACATCCCTGCGCAAAACAAATCTTCGGCATTTTCTCGCAATCGCAACAGCCTCAGAGCCCACACTCCAAGAAATTTAGCCTCGGTTTGCGCCGATGCAAATCTGGAGCTGTCCATTCTGCTGCTCGGGGAGAAGAGGGCAAGTAAAGACCAAGACACAGGAGCTTTGGATGATGCTGCACGTCCTGAAGCCACAAGTTGGCGACTGCCTGCCAAAAGTGGGTAGTAACGGTGTGCAGGCCACACGCAGTTTTCAGAGGTCGCGAATATGCTGGTGGAGGCAAGCACTTAGTTGGTAAAGTTGCGGTCATGTACCCATGGGACATTCCGAAGAGCTGACACCGCACATCGTCGCTATGCTCGTCTACGGGCAACCCTGCACCATTCACGTCCCTCCACCCGAGGAAACCTTTGACTCTTGACGAAATGCATCCCGACCCGTCGCCTCTCCCGCGACTTGCGACATCAACGACAACACCTTTGGGGTCGCTGGAGCTCAAGCTCCAGTACAAACTGCCCAAAAGGAGGTACTGTGCTTCGAAGTGCGGCACCTCACTTCGCTCCCCAGCAGCTGCGGCCATCAAGGGCGACATTCCTGCATGCACGTAGACTTCTGTCATGTTCACATCCGCCAAGGCTGGAGGCCTGGGGCGTCTTCACCTCTGACTGCTTCCAATCTCTGCCCCGCCCGGTCGACCGTCCGAAGCGGGTCTCGGGCTAGCGGTTAAATTAGAGGGGAGTTGATTTCATGCTAAGTATGACCACAAGCAAGGACGCTGCTGCAAGAAGCAGTACAACCAGCTCGACAGAATGCGGCTGATGCAGGATGCTGCGGAACGCCTTCCGCATTGCGATGCTCGAGGGAGGCACCCGCTGCCAGCAGCCAGCGCACCACCTCGCAGGGATGTGTCGACAAAAGCCTGAAAGCACGAGTTGATGCGTCGATACCGACTGGGCAGAGCTAGCAAGAGTGGGGTGTCGTAGCCAGACGATACAAACACATTCACAGATGAGTCGCTTTGCATGGCTCGACTCTGTAGATCAAGCTTTCAACGGGACGACTTGAGATGTGCTGCCGACCGTGGTTTTGATCATGGTTGGACGATCGAAACTCGTGCGCTCCTGCTGCCACCGAACGAGCCAACGTCAGAAAGTCCTGCACCATGCCTTCTTCCGTTACCCGGCAACGTCGGGCCCCCGCCCACCGTTTCAGTCGGCCAGCTGCGTCTACGTGTATGAGGGGGGGGACACTCACTGTGAAACACGGGAGGTGACTCTGTGAAACTGCGAGCATGACGTGCACTGGGTCTGATTTGTTTGTGACTCGGAGGGCCACGGGGAGGGATAACCTGCATTTAGGGCGGCTGAGATCATGGCTCTACCGGACCTGTCCCTCCGATGGCCAACGCTTATCGGGATGATCCCTTCCCGGGGTTGATGTTGCTGCGAGTCATGCGGGTCAGTTGAGAAGTTCCGCGATGTGGAACCTGCATTGGTTTTCAGACTCTGTGCCGGCGGCCGCGACAGGTATGGTGAGGACGAGCACCAAGACGACCATTACGACCACATGGTAACACCAGGACCTGCGACCAGGAGGACCTGGACGACCAGGAGACCACAAGGAGACCACAAGGAGACCACAAGGAGACCACCAGGAGACCACCAGGACCCGGCCAAAATGCGCCGAAGGATTCAGGAGCACGGCAAAAATGGGACTCGTGAGGACGGCTTTGCCCCGAGTACTTCGCGGAATTCAAGGTTTTCGAGGCCAACAAGTCGCACATGAACTGGATTTTACAATGAATCTGGATTTCTGCGAGGCGGTCTCCCGCGGATCCTGTGCACAAATTAGGACGTGAGCGGTGAACTTCATGCACTTGCGCCACTGTGCCAAGATTCCAGAAGAATTGCAACTGGCCTCGACATTGCCTTCGTGCGCTGCAATCATGAGCGGTGTGTCTCCATCGCTGTCCACGACCTTGAACCACAGTGTGGACATGCAACAGCAGGAACTCGCTCGAAGAGCTGCGAACGTCCAGTGGTAAATCCACCCAAACGAGGTGACATGCTGCTGAGGATGAAAGGAACTCATCCGTTCCCTCAGCTCGCGGCGTCCACGGGGATTTTCAACCTTGCATCAGGACTGGCGACTGGCGACACCTGTCTTGAGCACAAGATAACGGCAACCTGGAACGTCTCGGTTCATGCCAAGAGGCGATTTGACGCAAAAGTCAACCATGCTGTTGGATCCACCAGCAGCTGCATAGTGCAGCCTGCTATAGATGTCAATACATTTGAACTTGCGGTTCTGATGATGCAAAGCGGATGCAACTTGAAGATGACTTGTGGACCACAGGAACACATGCAAAAAAAAACTGAGATGCTGCCCCTGCCAAGGCTGCAGGCATGACCGGTATAAGATGGGTAATAAGCCAAGCAACGCGCAAGATCCACGTGCGTCACGACTCTCCGGTGACGCCCCACGTGCCAACAGCACCTGCGCTGCAGGCACCGCCCCTGCCTCACGCAGACAGAGATACCATCTCACTCTGCAAAGGAATTTCCGAATCCCCGAGCAATAGCCTCCGCAGCAACTAGCAGCGCATTGGCGCCTCGCTCGTCCTGCTCCTGCTGGGGGCCAATTCTCTCAAAATCTCAGGGTGATGACGTGCCTCTGGAGTGCTCCTCCAAAGACGGCACGACCAGGGCTCCTCCACACATTGAGAAAGCAGTTCTCCGATTACCAGAGGTTGTGGCTTCTTCATGGATTGATGGCTTCATGCTGGGTATCAGCGGCAGCCAGAACTGCACAGTTTCATGCCGAGGTGTTGAACTAAGCGCTTGGTGTTCGCCATGACAAGGTGTCGAAAACCGCTCACCTGGAGGTCCATCGAGCAAAAAATGGAGCATCTCCACAGCTCCTGCCTGACGAGAAATCCACATACGTCATGGGCCATGTGGCACACTGCAAAGGCGAAAACCACAAAACACAGCCCCTGCGGATACGTCACAAAACGAGCATACTCGACGGCCTCGTTGCTAGCAGCGCAAAGTAGCGCAGTGCCTGGACTCCAATTGCAAGGCTTGCAGGGCTGTCAGCTCGTTCGGAGTCTTTGAAAGCAATGCGTGTCAGAGGTCCAAGCACGGACATGCTGGCACTTAGCAGAAGCGAGGAGCTGACTTCCATCATGTGCGCTTTCAGTCAAGTCGGCCAGGCCTCTGGCAGTGGACGGCAGGCAATTCTGCAGGACCGTCCCCGCTCCACCCGCTACAGCCTCGATGAATCAGCCATGCCAGGAGCTCGGGATCTCCTCGCCGGGTTCGGAAGGCTCCCAGCGCACCCCGACTTCACACTTTCGTCGACTTTCGTCCTGAGGAAGCAGCCAGGAGCGCCAAGCCGCAGCCATCCGAGTCGGATGCCTGACCCAGCTCAAAGACAGTGCAAAGATTGAGCTTCTGCGCAACTGTCTGCATGTCCTCTTTGGCTTGAGCTATGCACGTTATGCAGATGCCAACCCTCTGCTTTAAACATTCGAGTGTGCTTCGATTCTTCTTGCTTTTGCAGTTTGCAAGTCTGGGGTGGCGAATCATCCCGGAGAACAAGACTCATCTTGCTGTCACATAGAAGCTGCCACGCAAACCTCTCCATCTGCACCAGCTTCCAGCAGCAGTTTCACCAGGTCCAGCGAGCCTCACATGCGCACACACCAGGAGGTATCTGCCCTGCTGAATTGAGCATGTGGCAGCAAGTTTCGTACCTCGACCAGGGAATCTTGAAGTGCATTTCCAACACCACTTGCTCAATAACAATGGCACAAGCTCACACCAGACGACAGCTGACTGTTGCTTGAAGAGTTTGGGACGATGATCAAACTTATCTTGTAGCAACCACAAGCCTCACCTGCAGCACCAGCTGCAAGCAAAGGTGTCCGCTTGTCTTGGTCACGAAGCTCAAGGGCGTCCGGCAGCACATCGGCAGGCGCCGAGCAGAGAAGCCTACAAGCTAGCGCAGGTGAGCTTGGACGACACACCGGCGTGTTCTGATAAGAAACCGTGCTGCAGCCGCAGTATCTCCACAACTGCAAAGACGAAGCAGTTGTGCCTTCGCAGCGGTGCAAGTTCGTGTCTATGCAGGCCGAAGCGGATAAGTTGAAGGCCACATAATCATTGAAGGGCCCCCCCGGTCCCGGCAGCAGGCACAGCCTCCAGCGCTTCGTCGTCTACCTCACGGCAACTCGGACTCAAAGACTTCTCCATTGGAACTGAAGGTACAAGTCAATACTCAGCTTATGATACGGAAATCGCGGTTCCACCAACCGCATGACAAAAATCAGATCTTGTTTGTTGGCAGCTAGACGTGATCTTATCTTCCACACCGGGAATTCTGAGGATTCCTAATTCCTACACCTGAAGCATGAAGCATGACCCTCTTGGCCTCCATGGGCCGAAAGCTCCATGCGCCGTCCGGAAAACTTTGCCCGCCATCGCGCAGAGGCACGGCTGGGTAGGAAGTGTGTGGGTTTTGGTGAGAGGCCGCGAGGCCAGCAGCCTCTCGAATCTCATGCAACCATGTGCAACCGAAACCTTTGCTTACACGTGTTCGTTCCGCATTGCAGCCGTTTTGTCCTGTGCTTGCGACTCCAGGCTCCTGCGATGTCTCTGCCAACGGAGGTGATGTGGCTGCGGTTACAGATGCCGGCAGCGATGGCTGTACGGGATGCGGCGGCTTGATGAAGGAATTCGCTCTAAACAAGGCGACAAAACGACGCATATCCGACGGAGCGCACCAAACTCTCTCTTGTTACAAACAGTTTCCAAATGTGCGATGATCAAACCTCAAACAGCATCATCAAACTCAGGCATGCCAAAGGAAAAGACGCTATGGAAGTCAATCCAACTTGACAGTTTTTCTCGCCAGCAGATCCTCTCATCACTCCAGCGTGCGATCGATCCCAACACCTGCACAAAGATCTCGGCAAAACTCCCAAGAGAGGATGACAGCTTGATTGCTTGGAATCGTCAAGACCGTCACTCATAGTCACCCCAATCATAAGAACATGGCCTGGAAGCTGTGCTTGATAAAAACTGGACGGAGGGCCTACAAACGGCGGCCGCGACGTCCGCACTTTCTCCGAGTGCAGTCTGTGGGAATCGGTGTCACATCCTACACGAAAGCGCAAAGGGGCTCGGTCGGCGTTTCGGAGCATTAAGCAGCTGCATCTTGTGCACCAGGCCTCAATCCGGCCAATCTTCATGCCCGAGCGGGCAAGTGCTCGCAGAGCGCTCTGTGCCCCTTTGCAAGAAGCTGTGCAGATGAACACTTCTTTGAAACTGCATGCTTGCTCCGCACGTCAGGGGTAATACTATTGCAACTCCTCCTCCTCCTCCTCCTACT
>CAJNDV010001003.1:68272-99961 GCA_905221635.1 Symbiodinium sp. CCMP2456
TAGTAGTAGTAGTAGTAGTAGATTATTATGTAATTGTGGTAATACTTGTTGTTGCTGTTGTTGTACTAGTTACTACGACTGCTATGCCGAAACGAAAGCTGCTTGAACAAGCCTGGCCCCGGTGTTCGTGTTTTGGTGCCCCCTGTCGCCCGCAACTTGATGTGCAAAGCTCCGATGCCAAGCTCCTGCAACGCCGAAGCTCCACTCTCAAGTTGACGAATGCTGAGCCGACAGGAGTGAGCAAGTGCTGATGACCCACCTCTGTGCGTAGAGTCGAATCTACATTACCCCTCCTTGCAGCGAGCCGCAACGTCCTGCGCTGCAAGCATGGCAGCCTCAGTGCATCTTCTCCGGTCCTCGTCCTATCCTTTGCTAGTCACTGCTAGTCACTTTTAGAGAGATGAAACGCCGGGCCCACCACTGAGCTGCCCTTCAAATTGCGAATGGCACAATTGACCGAGGCATGGACGTACGGTGACGATTCGTCTCGATCAGCCTTCACCTCGACAAATCCAAGGCGAGTCACGGCTGGACTCGCTGGGACTACGAGCACGATGCACGGCACGAAGAGAGGCAGAACAGCTATGAAAGAGCACACCTGATGCCACCTGGCATCTCGCAAACATTCCAACTTCCCTGTCCCATCTGCCTTCATGCCGCCGGTCACCCTCATAATGGTTTCGCGCCCAGACAGGTCTGTCACGTGGACGAAGGTGTCCTGTCGCAGCGGAACAGCCCGATAGCTTCTATGGTATGATCAAGTCTCACTTGATTCACTGCTGAGACCCGGTCGTTGAACGAGGCATAGATATGCGCTACGCCGAACACAATCTGGCGCATACCACGACAAGTCTCGTGTTGCACTCGCAACTTGAGTTGGGGTTTTGCAGAAAACGCTTTTTTCAATTCATGAAAGAATGCCCGCGCGTTTTGGAAGGCAGGTGAAACCGGATGCAATTAGGTGAAACGACGGACGAGAACATTCCTTGCGGCGCAGGACTAACTGACTGGTCAAGCGAATCCTCCTCATATTACTTATCATTGCTATGCGGCTAGCGGAGGCATGAGAACTCTCGATCTGCCTGGTCCGCCTTCTGCAGACTCACGGATTGATCCCGCGGCGGCTTGTCAGAGAGTCTGGAGGGATGGCCCTTCTCCTGCTGTTGCTCACAGCACGACCCTTGCAAATGTGCAAGCCAATGCCATGCCGCCAAGAAAGCAGTCCTTCCGCGTCAGCTCTCTGCGACAAGCCTACAAAATTGTATCCGAGAGTGCTACAGAGAAGATGAAGGAAATCCAATGGACGTTCTGAGAACCTCACCACCGTGGCGTCCCTCTACGGCTGCTAAGGTCCAGCAACCTTTCCATTCAGGCTCCCAGAGCCCATCAATGAAAGGCTTCCAACTGCAAGTTACGGTGCTGCAAGCAAGAGATATCAAGAGATTGTGTGGTTTGATTGATAGACTAGACAACCATGTGAAAGATGGAAAGTTTCAGATCGCGATTTTTGGAAACAGAACAACGCGAGGTGCAAGGGGGCGGCAGAAGATTCGACACGAGGCTCCGAGTGCAAGACCACAGTGATGACATGCGTCGGCCTCGGATATCACATAGGAAGCTGCAAAGGGAAGGCTTCGTCCGAAACCTTTGGCGATTCCTTGTGACTGCAGCTGGACTCAGTGTCGGACGGCACCTGCAGTTCCTCATTAACTTTCGAGCCCAAGTACCTGAAACAGAAAAGCCAGCGATGGTTCCAAGCGCTGCTTCAGAACTCCACGACTCTTGGGCTTGAGAAACCCAATTTCCTGCTGCGGCTGAGGTGCTGATCTAACAGTGCCTTCAGCTCTTCGTTCTGTTTCTGCATTGTGACCTTACATCTCTTACATCTGTCTTACAAAGTTACGGCCTGGTGGTTCGAAAACGCAAGCGCCTGAAACTGCAGATGCTGGCACACAGGCGATAAGGGCGCAGACTGCAGAGTCGATGGCCTGGCAGGCACTATCTCGCTGCGAGTTGAAGCAGCAGTAACTGGTTCCGCACAGTTGCCTTGCTTCGCTTTTGCAGCAGGTCATAGTAGCGCTTGAGGAACACGTCCAATGCCTGCCACAATACTTGGCACAAGCCTCTTCATGCTGTGGCACATTGGTCATCTCGGACACAACAATTACACAGTGCCTTCCAAACACGGAAGTTCATGTCTGGGATCACGTGGCCTACCGAGCTGGCAGACGGACCAGAGTAAACACAGTTCTCAGTACTGAAAACCTGCATAGGGCTCCGCAAATGCTTCCACGACACAATGTGATCTCAGAAAATCAGGTTCCGACCCATTCGCTCCCAGAACTTCCTTTCTTCTCGTCGCCGGCGTGCCTGGCAACCCACCAACATAGTTCCGACTGAAGAAGCGTGACATTCAAAAGCAAGCAGCGATGAGAAAGCGAACAGACAAGAGAAACATTTTGGTTACATCTGCGACATGGCGACGGCCTTGCGATCTGCCTCGCTCTCGCTGCCGAGCTGCTGGGTCCGTGCCTGCAGTTCCCACGGTCCATGACCCGCCATGATCCCTATGCGGCATATATACCCCGTGCTGAGAGTTCTCAGATTGGACAGTGGGATGCTGAGTCACTCGCCTTTTTCTTCTTATCAGGAGCCACGTCCGCGATCCTCATGTTCTCCTTCTCCTCTTTGAGCAGATGTGTACTATCGCCACTTTTGCCACAGTCAAACACTGACGTGGCGCAGGCATGTTTCCAAGCTCCTCTATGAAATCTTTCAAGAGTTGGAGTACATCATCGGGCTCCACCTCTGTAGTGGCACGGAATCTTAACATGCGGCAACAGTAAGAATTGACCCTCACCTACACAGAATGCAAAGCTCGATGGAGACTCACCCGAGGAATGCAGTCGCGCAGATTGCCAAATGGATCAAGGACAGGGCCATCAGGGCTTCGTCGTCCTCTTCCTGACCACGATAGAAGACCTGCACCAGCCTGGCGATGTCACGTGAGCTTTGCATCTATTTCTTGATTCGTGGTTGGACCGAAGCTATTTGCTCTCACGAATTTGCCTTTGGACGGAATGCTTGGTCACGAATGAACTGCAAAAGGAAAACAGCTTGCGCTCGGTTCCCGACAAATCCACGTCCTGCTGCCCTTCCACGCCGATGTAGCGAAGAAGGGCATCGATCTGCAAGACCTGTGTCCATCTTGTCAGTCCACCCACTGCAAACGCCGCTGCCCTCATCACGTCTGAGACGAAACATGCATGTTACATTCACTGAACGCTGGTCATGCATTAGGCAAACGTCAACCACACGTTGTTGAATATTGTTAGTATGAAAAAGCTTTGCTGAATCTTTGCATGTTTGTGAATCTTCTCTGAAAGTGGTACCTTTGATCAGTTGACGCTTTCTATTGAAATATTCAACAAATTCCAACTCGATGTTACTTGAGTCCTGGAGTATTGGTTCTAGCAGAAGCAAATGCATCCCAGACATCATTTCTGCTGCTAGTTGGTGGCTGCGACTCATGACCAATGAACGGCTGAATAGCAATTGGATGAGAGATTTGTACAATTCCTAGATGAAAAACCACACTACGGACTCCGGACTGTCTGTATTTGAGTCCCAACATGTCTTGACAACCGTGCCCCAAAGTCTCTAGGTAAAGTCTGGTCTGCACAGCACATGTGTGACATCTTGTTTTGGGGGGATGTTGCTGGAATGCTGCTCGTTGATTGCCCGAATGGACACGGCATTGGTTTTTTCTGCTCGAAAAAGAGAGCCAAGTCCAAGTGATGTGGCGGTGCTGGACGCGACTCGACGGACTGGCCGCAGCGCATCGGGGCCCGGGCGTCCCGCTGCTCGGGAGGGAGCTCGGCCAGCTGGTCACGCACCTCCCAGCGACACTCTCAGACACCCAAGAGGCCCCTGGATCTTGTCTCTTCAAACTGCTGGAAGAGTGCACCAAACAAGACATGATGCTTGGATTCTGTAATGGACACGTTGAAAGCTTGTGCCATAAGGAAGGCTCTTTTTTCATGCCGTCCAAAGTCGCCTTGTCTGGGGAAAAGAACGCAGCACACTGCTTGTGGTCGATGTGCAACTGCTTGCAAATGCTTGCTCGCATTGAGGAACTTCATCCATGTAACTATGTACACTCCGAGCGTTCCCAGCATGAGGTTGTTCTTCAGAGCTTCTGGGGGAGCTCAACATCGCCGCATCCACGGCTCTTGCCGAGCTCGGCTCAGCAATCCCCGGGTCAGTGCTCCGGCCAGCGGCGGGTACACAAACCTCTTCGAAATCATATGGGCCTCCATGGTCGCCATCTTTGGTCAAGTTTCGTTTCACAGACCAGCGCTACGAAACCACACAGAGGTGGCAGCAATGTGAGCAGCCAGTAGGACGTAGCCACTTGTGGCAAAGACGAAACCTGAGGCAAGGAAAAGGCAGCCGCAGCCATGCCAACTACAGCATGACATCGGACATCCCTGTTTAGAAAAGAACCTGGGCCATCCTGGGCCCTGCATCCAAGAATCTCTCGGCTGCCTGTGACGGCGCTGGGCGCCCCAGTGAGGCATCGAAAACCAAGCTGCCCTTCCTTGGCTGCAGGCGGGTCAGCATCCACACTGGGAATATTTGGTAGGCCGCTTGAAGGAAGGTCCGACTGCTCTGCAAGGCGCGTACCAGCCACGCAGCCTTTCACAAAACTCGTCGCCGACCGTAAACTGATACCTTAAAAGGTGTCGGCTTAAGCTGCAAAATGCCTGGTTTCGACCATCTTGGGCCATGGCTCGATCTGCACCGCCACGCACCCTGCCCGGGCTAGACGCTGCTCGGCCGCCACCGCCAACGCCGAAGCGACGCCAGAGCCCTCGTCTGCAAGGCAAAACCGATGCAAACGGCCTGTTCTCGGTCTCAGCTCTCCCCCGGACACGGCCTGTGCTGCAGGATCCACGACCTTGCATCTTAAAGATCCCTATAGGTTCGAGACCGGAATCACAGAACGCTTACCTTTCGCCAAGGATCCATCAGCCCCCAGTGTCCGCAGCCGCAGCACGTAAATGGCGGCTGTATGGTGGAGGAGCAGCCTCAGCTAGCTTGAACCTCGCGCGATCCAAAAGACAAGCAAGACCTCTCCACCGCCGAGGGTCAGCCAACAAGCTGAGAATCGCGGAAGGCCAAATGCAACACTCTGTTGGCACAGCCTGCAGGCAGACTGTCAGCTGGGCGAGGTGAGCAAACACTTGCAGCCGGGAACCTCCACCATCCCCCATGGCCACTCGACTGCGAACATCATGCTCAGAGATTCGCCTATCAAGAACTGACACCACTTGAAAGCTGGAACGAAGTCGCGGAGCCTGTAACCATAGGCTCGGTTCACCATGCTGGCAAGCCTGGGAATCAGCGTCCCATCCTGGAGGTTGCAAATCCAGCTTGAAGGGCACATGTGCCACACTTTGGAGTTCCGGCCTGCGCTTCCATGTCGCTGGTCGCGATCCGCACCTCCAAGAGCGGCGTTGCCTGACTTTCATCATGGTGATGCGCGGTGAACACGAAGACCGACAACCCGAAAGCCCTGCTGCACCTCCATCTCCTGAGAGATCGGCTGCTCCAGCCCGCCGTCTCCCGCACTCCCCGGGTTCTTGCGTCGCATGGCTGCAAGAAGCGGCAAAATTTCCGGGTGGCCGTGATGGCTGAAAGAGGGGAAATGGATGACATGTGATGTTCCAAGCTAGTTTGACCTTTCCTGCGAAAGCGTGCGGAGGGTGCATGGAACAGCAAGCCTGTAGCAAAAGCCCATCCCTGCGAAAAAAACACAACTCCGGCCTTCATGTCGAGCAGAAACTGGGTCTCCTCTTTTATGAGATCCAATACCTCACGCGTCGGGAAGACGGTCAACGGACGCGAAAGGGAGAGAGCATGCTTGCTGCTACGGCATCAACACGAACTTACCAACCCAACCTTCTTGACTTTCGTTGCAGAAAACTTCCCGGAGTCTGACTGCCCCATTTCGGCCGACCTTCGAGATGTCTCATGGCTCACACCCCAACAACCTTTTGTGTAACCGTCCAACAAGTTTGAGCAGGAGGCTCCAGAGCCGTGCTCTTCCCGGTTGTCGTGCCCGACTCCGAGAAAGTGTCCAACTCCTGACATGATAATATTGAGCCCTTCTCGCCTCTGGAATCTTGACTCTCGCAGCGGGGTCCTGCTGTAGCAGCTCCTCCTTTGGAGGGACCCACTCGTGGCCTAGCCTGGCCCGCATCACGGGTTGTTGGTTATCGTGTCTGTGGCCCGTCGCTGAGCAAATTTGTCGGCATGACTGCTGTTCATGAAGAAGCCGATCTGCCTCGAGGACCTAACAAACGTCTCGAAGGAAAGAAACGAGGGCGACAAGGCCGCAGCCTGTCTGAGGCGAATCGCAATCACTGCTCCGGCCTTGGTCATAAGACCTCGCACCTCGGCCTCGTTCATCTCCCAAACCTGACAAGCCCCGTTGCCACCCGAAAGAGTGACGGAGTCACAGTGAGCAAGAAGCTTTCAACCTGGCCTCTCTGAACTTCTTCTCGTCGGCCTGCTCGAAGTGTTGGAACTTCTCCTGCAGGTCCTGTCATGCTGCAGGTGCTGCTTGTAGAACACCAGGTGCCTAGATCGCTGAGTCATGAAAATCGATGTGCAAACTCAAAACAGGGGAAGGCAGGTTGCGAGACACCGGGTTCGACAAGTCTTCTGGCAACTGCGCGCTAACTGGAGCCATCCTTGAACTGCTTGGTCAGGCGCTTGTACTCTTCTGTGAGCTCGTGATTGTGAGTCTTGTACCTGAAATCGCAACATCGACTCAGGAAAACGTCCCGTGGTGCACCATGATTCGATGTCAAGATGTATGAGGCACTTCTGGTCCAAGGTGTTGTACCGACCCATCAGGGTATTCCTATGCCACCGGTGACATGGCACAGCACAGCGCTCGGGGAATCTTGCTGGGTCTCTGGCAGAGTCTCCCGAAGTCGATTCAAGCGGTTTTTGTACGAAGACCTTTGCAGAACAGTTGCGTCGAAGCTTGAGTCTGAGGAAGTGCTCAAGTCCCAAGAATAAGATGAACAAGCACATCGAGTCTCGTAAGCCGGAGGAACACAACTCAACGGCTGCATTTCCATCCCTGGTTAGGACGTGCGGGATGAAGGAAACTGACATCGCGAGAAAAGTTGGCACAAGGCTCAATATGACGGACAGGCACTCACGAGTACCTGACTGGATGGCAGTATGCTCCTTGTTTCGTTCAGAGAGAACCTGGCGAGAAAGGCAAAAGCCGGTATTTATGCATGCCAAAGACTAATGCCTGGAGATTGTACTCCAGCTTCTCCTGCGTGGACGAGACATGTCTTTACTGTTTCTGCTTGCTGTGTATTACATGCAACTGCCTGATCGAAAACCCTGCATCGTGGACATTCCAAAACGCTTGGCCCCCAAGCTTTGGCTCAAAACTACAACAACCTGTGAACCAACTAATCCCCGTAATGCAGGGCCATTCGCCGCGAAAGAGCCTTTGCAAACCAAAAGTTGAATGCGGATACCTTGTTACATGCCCGGCATCAGTTGGAAGGGTCACAGGCAGAGAAGAGAAACACTGTAAACCGCACAAGTGCAAATCCTTGTTGAGGAGGTATGTCGCAACCATCTTCTCCAAGTGCTGCTCTAGTTCCTCTGCAGGATCTCGCAACATGCTGCTAAACCTGCAAGCAAGACCAGCCAGCCTTGCCTGAATACCCTTTTCCAGTGCAATTTTGCCTGTAGTGACACAAATCACCCCTGTGCTCGAAACTCGTCGACAGAGCCTCCTACATGAAGAGTATGCTGAGGGACGTACACTTATTGTATCCGTCGGCATTGTCCGTTCTGAGCTCTTCTATTTGCTGCTGGAATCCTCTTTCACGCTCCTTCCGGCAAGCCAGGAATCTGCGACCATAGTCACTATCGAGCTCGCAGTCGAAACTTGCGATCTGCCTGCCGTCTTTCGAGGAATTCATTCTCCTCCATTTGTCTTCTCTTCTCAAACAGTGCCTGACACAAACGTGTGCCCAGAGTTCTACAGTAATATGGGAGCAGCAGCTCGAGTCGCGACTGCTGTTCGAGTCCTGCTTTCATGACTTTGAAAGAAAGGCGAGCCTCTGCTTCAGGCCAGCGCCCCAAAGGCCCGTGACTTATAAATACCATTCATGTCATGTACAGAGCCACCCTCATAAATCGATGCTATGCGTCGACCTTTGGCAAGGAGGGCAGTCACCGTTAGTGACTCAGTGCGGGTAATCTGCAGCCAGTTTGAGGGCCTCTATTTCCGCTTTATTCTTCTGAAGCATCTCTTTTCGCTCGTCTTCAAACGCTTGCTCGATATCTTCCAGCCTGACGAGGCGGGCTACAAAGCTGGAGGTGTCGTGGAATCCTTTTGCCATGAGGGTCGGGCTCTTTCTCGTAATGTTGTCTCAGAGCGTGATACTGCTCCCGCATCTTGGAGATGAGGGTAGTGATGTCCACACTTTGCCTCAGCGGCTCCAAGGGGCCTTCGAGAGCAGTCACTCTTTGTGCAACCGTACGACTAAAGTCCCTGCAAGTCTCAGGGCTGCGCTGTTTGAGCATCTTGATGTACTCTTCATCCTTGTTTTTCAACTCGGCCTTGAAGTCGTCTATCCGCCTATCTTTGGACCTGAGCCCGACAGTAGTGACCAAGTCTGAAGATGTTCGATAAGCACTTGCAGCTGGTGGCACCACAAGAAATCACAGTCCTCCTGAGAGGACGGCTTGATGATGTCTCCGCAAGCAATCTTCTGAAACTGGAGCTGGTCGTTCAGCTCCTGTGCACTGTTTCAGCTGGCTTGGCTATCGCCCGGTCTGCCTGCTGCCTTTGAGAACAGCATCAACTGCTCACTGATGCAAGCCCACCTGCGGAATGTCCATGTTTAGAAGGTCGGCCTGAAGTCACTGCATCGAAGTGCCCGGCCCAATCCACAGCTTCTGCGACTGCTGCTAAGATCTCGCATGACATCCATGTGGGATGTCAGAACATGATATTCGGCTCCGCTCTTCCGAGACAAGGGCCCACTTCATCTCAATAGCTGCATTCTTGCGTCCGCTGGTCACGGCTTCGA
Organism: Symbiodinium sp. CCMP2456; assembly: GCA_905221635.1. NCBI lineage: Eukaryota > Dinophyceae > Suessiales > Symbiodiniaceae > Symbiodinium > Symbiodinium sp. CCMP2456. Next base: position 77,413 of record CAJNDV010001003.1, read on the forward strand.
TCTGGAGAGCCTTGGGCCAGACGATGCTGGAAACAACATGTATTGAGGCTGCTCTGATGTCCTACCGCACGAAACAACCTCGACGCTGCCATCAAGGCCAGCAGCCTCGTATCTGTCTAGACGGTTGTTCTCTTCGACGATGCGACGCTGGTTCTCCTTCGGCAAACAGACACAGACCGGGTTAACTCCAAGCTTTGCATGAGCACTGTGTAAACCTATGTGTGCTTGCCAGCTGTTGTATTGATGCTTGGGGCCAGTAGCAAGTTGCTATACATGCAAGCCAAGAAGGATTGCTCCTGGTCGTCGAAACGTACACGAATGCTGGTCAACCTTCGGAACAGCATGCGCTAATTGGAAGCAGGTCGTAGTCTCGGTATGAGCACTTGCACAAAAGGAAATCCTGGACCGGAACACCGACCACAACCTAGACTGAGTGGACTGCTCTTCCCAAGTTTCTGTTCGGAAGCGCTCGAGTTCCGCCACCGATTTCTCAGTCAAAGCAAGCAGTTCACACCGATGTTGTTTGATAACACCATGGTAAGTGCCAGACTGCATACTGTTCTTTGCCGAGTGAAATCTGCTCTGCTGTGTCGTCCTTCTTGGTCTTCTTACCTTCCGCCTCCTCCTTGCCATTGGACCATTCCAGAAGGCAGCCCACAAACACGCACTGCCGCAATAAAGCGCAAGCAATTTCCTCTGTCCCTCGGATCCCAGCCTTGTCCTGCTTGAGCTTGGCCTCACACCAGCTGCTAACGTGATACTGTTGCAATAAAGTTAAAGCATCTGCAAAGCCCCAAACACTCCTGAAAAGTTTTGTCGAGCACGCAAGTGACCGCGGACCACGGTCGTTAAGCTCCCGCTTCGTCAAATTCATATTGATGGACACGAAAGAGGCAGGATCACACAAATGCCAGGTCTTGGCATGCAAGATGTTATCCAAGCCTCTGCCCGTTGTCGCCTGGCTGCAATCCGCTCATCAGAGCCTGGGGGAAGTTTATTTCAATCAAACGCAAAGGACGTGGACATGGCGCACATTCCATCAGAAGTAATGTACGATGTACGCGACATGCAAAAATGCTCAGATCGTGACTGCCAAGGTTCGATATTTCCAAAGTGTTCATTGAAGTCGACATCGCACGTCGCCCAGACCTTGCCAGCAAACCATGTCAGGTCAGGCTGGGAGACCGCTGTTCTCAGCTGCTCCGCTTGGCCTCGTAAACGAAGGATCTGGGCAACTGCTGGAAAAGCCCACCCGCTTGAACCCATGGCATGGTCGACATGGTTTCACAGCTATCAGCACCGCAGTTGGATGAACGCTCTGATGACGAACCCTGCAAAAGCATTCCTGCAACGACATGCGAGCGGACCTCTCCCTCCCGGACCTGTGGGCCCAAGGAGACTGCTTCAACTTGCTGTCTCACCTGCAACAACACGGCCCAGCAACTGAAATTCGATGTCTCTTCGGAGAACTGTATATACTACGTCTCGAACCAACGAAGCGTGTGTTCCAAGCAGAACAGACGAACCTTCGGAGGCATGATGCTGGATCTACGTGTTCCTGGCAGCCGAAACAGCGACCAAGACCCGGTGATCGTGCGAAACCAAAATAATGAATATCCCTATCCCAATGGCAAGCTCAACTACAGCACTTAATTTCAAAATTCAGTTTGGAACCGATGTAACAACCGACATGTGCCACGATGACATCAATCTAAACGCCATCAATAACCTGTGCTACAACTTCAAGTTGCAACGTATTCACCAAAAATTCATAACGAAACTTGAACAAGATTGAAATAGAGCTGGCAATTGGACATTTGTGATATGCACCCGCTGACCAACGCAAAGTTATGCAAATTATGGACAGCTATATATTGCTGTGTTCTTTGCCATGCCGCCCATGCTTGCTGAACAGAAACTATTTGAGGTTTCCAAATTTTGCAGGCAGGGACCTTTGGCCGAAAAACGAAAACCACCTGAAAGCCCAGTGTGGATGTCATCGAGGTTGGGCATGGAAGCCTAAAACCCTAAGCCCAGCTTCCCCTGCTTGCGGAACCCAAAAAATGCGACATAACACTTGGTGTTGGGCAAAAGTTGACTCCATGGGGTCTTTGTCCTGGGGCAAGGTTTTTGCGCGGTTTATTCCTTAGGATTTTCTTCCTTGCCCAAAGGTTCCTGCAAGCTTTATTCTTCGACGAAAAACCTGAACACTAAACCCAGCACGAAACTTGTGCAAAAGACGAAAAGCCTGAATGAATAAGGCCTGCAGGAACAGTTGGCCAAGGACGAAAACTCTGGAGAGTTGCCCGTGGCCACAAGAACCCTGATTTGTAAACCCAGCACGAAGCTTTTGCGAAACACAAAAAACCCTGAGGAATGAACTCCACAGGAAGTCCACCAAAGACGAAAAACCTATGGAGTAACGCCTGCAGGCTTTTGGCCAAGCCAGTGTTCACCTTTGGCTGAAGACGAAAACCTATGGAAAACCCTGAAATGTCATGGAAAACGCCAAATGGATGCGTGGAGCTTCTCGAGGATGATTACTGGACCCAATGCAAGCAACTCTGGACATGGAAGCAGGGTCAAAGTGATGTTCTGAAAAGTGAGTGCAACTCCAGATGCAGAACAAGTTGATCTCGGACTTGGCTTAGCTCTTCAAGTATGGATGGTTTTGACTGACAACCTCCCTACCACCCGCTTAAGGCGAGCGAAGATACAAATGACACACATGCCCAACAACAAATTGTTGCGGCATGAAGTGGAACATTCCGTTCCATCTTTTCCAAAGAACAATTTCCGCGAAAAATAAAGCGATCCCAACAAGTGTTCTACTCTTTCGACAAGATTCTTAGGCGCTTGCTGCCTCTGTCGCTGGGTTGTAAGCTGGATTTTGAGAAAAAAAAGTGTTGTCCTGATAGCGACTGTTTCGCGTACAAGCTAAGCGATGGTGCAATGCGAACCAATTGCCAACTTCTGGAAGAGAAACAAAATCAAGAGATCAATCCAGCATGATGTAGAATGCCTCAAGCATGACACTTCTGTGGAGAGTTTCTTCGTCATCATTTGATGGTTTTGATGGAGGTTTTCGGCCTTCGATGCTCTGGATGCCGCTGCTTACTGCGTGTTAGAGATCAAAACCATTAATTCCATCAATTCCGTCAATCGGTTCTTCGGATCGAAAATCGTCTTCTCGACCTCGTTAACGCCTTCAACGGAGCCCAGCTTTAAACCTGTTTTTGTGCTTTGGAAGCACGTTTTTGGACCCCAATGAACCGATTGACGGAATTGATGGAATTGATTTGTTTTGGCCTCTGCTCCAAGCCCCCGGGGGCCGCAAAGAACCATCAATCGGTTCTTTCAAGCTGAATGCACTTTTTTTGGACGTTTTTGCGCATGCTTCACCGCAAATTCACATTCCAACGAACCTCGTTCTGGACAAACAGTCTTGTGAGTTGCCATGCATTGGAATTTTGCGTGTGATTCGAACCACTCTAGTGGCAATTTACGCATTGTTGCAAGATGCATTGTTGTCCATTTCTCGGAACTCGTGATATCTTTCCCGCAATCAGCAAGTTGTGCCATTTCGTGGTTCGTATCAAGCATCATCAACCCACAGCACAAACAGCGTGGCCCAGAACCGCTTTTACAAGCGAAAACAAATACACAAATATCCATTCCATGCGGTGAATGCCGTGGTTGTATTGACATGTGTAGACAATGGTTTTGGGCTCCGGTCATTCAAAAGTTTGGTTATGCATGAATGGCCTTCCAGGCCGACGTCCCAAGCAAAAACATCCAAACGGCTCTTACCAAGAAACAGAATCTGCATAAATCATGCAGCTTCGGTACTGGACGCTTGTACGATGTTCTGTGGCCGTGTCAAGCCATGCCGGGTGTGGTGCTGATTCCACGCGGACCTGGCCCCATCAATGCTTTGGGCTTTACTGTACCTGGCCTTTGCAAGAGTAACGAATGCGATTTGAATTGGTTCTTTGTGGACATAGTGTTAAAGGTACGTCTGAAAAAAGCAGAAAAAAGCACACGTTGTTATATCGTCGTCGTTTATTTGTCGTCATCCTCGGCCCTTGAGATTACATGTTGCAAACACAGAGAACAAACATCGCACTGCCAAAACCTGCAAGCTTTTGTCGAGGTGCTGCGGCCGCGGATCCGCGCGCCCTCGTGCCGAGCCAGAGAGTCCGAGAATGGTGAAAGTGCAGATGAGAGACGGCCCAAACGGCGAAGACGTATGTCCAAGCCGCGCAAGGACAGTGCTTCAAATGATGATGACACTTTTGTGAGTTGAATCAAGCTTAGGCTACCATTCTTTTGTGCCACCCAGCTGCAGGACAGTGGCACAGATCGAGCTGCTTGGCCCATATGGGAGCTGAAATGAGTCCGGCATGGCACGCAGTCTTGTTCAATCAATCTGTTGACCAGTATGTAGACGGTTTTTGGAAGGGGATGCGCCCACTGCACATTGCAATCTTCAAGAATCCTTGCATTCGAGTGCGTGTGGTTTCTTCGTCAGACATGCTGTCCAGGTCCGCCAGCGGCTTCGCTCATCGAACAGGGAGGCCAGTGAGGCCGGCAAGGAACAACGAAGTGAAAGAGCCCCTGGCAGTCCAAAGCCCCTCATACCTTACAGGATCGGAGGCTCTCACCCCAGGACGTGCACTACACGACCGGCAAGAAGATGATGCGCACCCGTTTTACGCATTGCAATGTGGCGGGAGCTATTGAAACTTCGGAAACTATCAAAACGAGTGTGCCCTTGCTTCAAAGAGCTGGGAAGCACGAAAGTTACAAAGTGAAGGGTTTCACCAATAAGTTCGACAATGTGCAGTTTGGGCACCTGGGTAGCCATGCACGTCTGCCGGATGCGGCGGCCTCAGCAATCTATTCCTCTTCCGCTTCCCTCTGCTCCTAACCATCATGTTGCGACTTTGTTTGGGAGAGTGTTGGAGGGAGGGAGGGAGGGGAGTTTGACCTGCGACAGGAGCGCCCACACATGCGGCCCCGCTCTTGCTCCCGCAGCGTTGCCACTGCAGGGACGGAAGAGGACAGCCACCAGGCGAGAGCTGGAGCAGTGGAGAGTAGTCTGAGTAGTCAGAACCTCGCTTTGTGGAACGTGACCAACAGGAAGCACACAGGCCTCTTCGGCGACGCCGCAAGGTGCCGAAGGATCGCTATTTCAATACAAGTGTTGCTAGAAGATCCACACGTGTTGGGACCTTGCCCTGCAAGTTTTTTTTGTGGTGCAGTCTTGCCTCTTCGCTTTCGACATTGCTTTGTCACGGCTATGTGGTTCTTGGCTTTTACTTAGCTCAAAAGCTCATTGCCGACCTTCATGTTGTTGTTTCAACCACATTTATAACCCCACAGAAGCGCCGCGGGGCTCTGCGGCAAAGCGCCTTGCGTCCTCGTCTGCATGTAGGGAAGCCCAGATTCTGATCACCTGGTAGGCTTTGTCACGACACTTGTTGACAGGTTTGCACGTTGAGAGGACTCACGGCTTGCACTCGTGACTCTCGTGATGGCTGATGGTCAGTTGCTGCATTTGACGCAGATGCGAACGGTCAGTCGAGAGTAGTCCAGAACGAAGCTTTTCTTTGAAATCACGTTAATGGCAGGCAACTCAAAGCTGAGGTCTCCGCACGCGTTCGTGGATTGCAGGAGGATTATGATTCGGAGCTTCTGTGCCTCGTACTGCCTTGAGAAGCAAGGGAGAGTTTGGGTTTTGCTGAGAGTCGTTTCGTAGCTGGGATGCTAGTTGAGTACAGGTTTCTCTCTGAGACTGCAGCGGCGTGGCCCTCTTTGAAGAGGTGTGCGGGCAGACGTACTTTGCAGATCACGGACAGTGATGATGTTTTGTAGTTGGCAACGCTGCTTTGCAGAGTGCTGTTTTTGATCAGCGAGATTCCGGCGCTAAGGAGCAAGTGCATGCTCACCAGGCAAACGAAGGACAGGCCAAACAGCCACAAACCACAGGACGGGACAGCCGTTGAAGAGTCTGCAGCGATTCTTGTGCAGTTACACTTGTCAGGAGCCGGATCCATCGCCAGAGGGCGCCCGCGCCGAGGAGCCAAGGCTGCAATCTGTGTCTCCTCCCTTTCAGCTAGAGGCCGCTTCTCCTGCGAGGCTTGTCGAGCAAGTCGCAGAGCCGGAGGGTGACCTCAAGCAACCGATCTCTGTGGTGCCCCAATCTGGTGTGCTCCAGGAGGCCGATCGGTCAAGTGGCTCGGCCCCAGAAGAAAGGTATCTGCAGTCAGTGTTCGGAAGAGGGCCCGGCGAGCACGGGCGTGTAGCACACGCCCACAACATGCTTCGATGTCAGGTCATGGTCCTCTGATGGCGGAGTGTTTCGAGTCGGCAGCGCTGCCGACATCTGTGCACGTCCTGGAAGCTGCAGACACTGCAGTTGGTGCTGTCACTTCGACGAAGCTGACGCACGAGGAGGAGCTTCGGTTCGATGACACAGCATGTCCCCCCAAGTTTCAATCGGAAAGCACGTTCGGGCTTACGGATTTGAGCTGAAGCATTTTCTTTGCCTGCAGACAGCAGGAACTATTGCAGGCAGATGCCCAAAAGGTGACGACCTCAGACCGGTGGTGGCTACCACTGGGGTTGCTGGTCTTAGCTCCTCAGCGGTGATCCACTGCGATGGCCGTACCCCACATCCTTGTTGTCTGAGTTGGTGAGGCAGAACACTAGGTCACTAGGTAAGCATGGCAGAGAATGCAGAGAGCATCTGCTCTCGCACTCTCGCAGCAACCGAAGTTGTTAATCCCTGCATCTCAACATTTGAGGTTTCTGCAGGTTCCAGACGCTTTCGGCGGAGCGGCCCTCAGCTGCAAATGAAGGACATCACAGCTTCGAAGCAGCACGTGCCATGTTGTGCCCGTTGCCTTGGCGTTGAGGCCTCGCTGGTGGCGGCCCCAACGGGCAGTGGTGCCCGCAGCCATACTACAGCTTCAGGCGGGGTACAGTCGGTACAGTAGTAGCGCATGGTTAGAAGATCTTTGAGGCGAATGGAGGTGATCGGATCCGATGGTTTTTTTAAATATCCTGCATGTTGCACGACCACGATCTACAGGATGCCACGTTGTGAGCCGACATGCAGGAGCTCTGCACCGAAATGAAGGCACCGCAGAACAACTACAGTTGACGCGTGCTCCTGATTTGCTCTTGGGGTGCCTTGCAGTGGACCGTCGGCGTGAAGGAAGTGTTGAAGGTCTCATCTCTCGCTCCCCACGAGCTGCCTCTGCTCTGCTCTGTGCTCTTCGGCCCGCGAGGCGGAACGCCGAGCGCTCTGTAAGGCTACACGTGCCGGGAAGGACACTCCGTGTCGGAGTACACGCTGGAAAGGCGCCCCCATTTGGCCCCAAAGCATTTGCGAGGATGGCCGTGGCGCTGCCGCAGAGCTGCGACAGTTGCTGCAGAAGCCGGGGGCCTGGGCGGCTGGAGTTGAAAATGTTTTTGGTTCAGTTGTTTGCACCGGGACGCAGCTAGGGATCTTTCGTCATCTAGACACATTCCTCAAACTTAGTTTCAGACTCGGCCTCGTCGGAGCACGCATGTGCGCTCTCAATTGGCTGCAAGTTGCCTTGCCTTGTCCGAAGGTGCGGGCACGACTTGGAGACGCGTGCCGCGGCTGCGTTTTTCAAGTGCCTCTGCTTCGACTGTCACTGCTGCCACTCGTGCTGCTGCTCATGCAGCTGTTGCTGCACTTCCGAGGCTTCGACTCGCTGGCAACACGCTTTAGTGCGAATTGTCAGGCGGGCGGCCGAAATATGAAACATGTCCTCTGTTTAGACAGGGACCACCAGTCCATATACAACTGTGCCAATTTTATGCTACAAAGAGGTTCATCATAACAGTAGTTCCGAACTGAGTGGTTTTGAATCGAGCCTTTCTTTCTCTCTCCTCTTTGTCTCAAACTGACGGTTTTCCTGACGTTGCCAGGAGCGGAAGGTGTGGAACCCAAGATCTCATTCATGATGACTTGTTGTGCGGTTGCTGCAGTCTTGTGCTTTTGCTTGCTTGTGCTTCCTAGACTACTTATTTTGCATTTCCATGCCGCTCAGGTGTTGACAATGCAACATCAAGAGCTTCAGCTGGCCTACGTGCCCGCGCAGGGTTCGGGTTTTTTCGTTCCGTTGGCAAGATTTGCTTTCGTCACCGGAGGGTCGGATTGGCACATTCCGAACACCGAACACCTCGTCAGCTCACATGGTCAGTGCGTTGAACTCCAGGCGAAGCTTCTCGCCGGGCCGCAATGGAAGCCTCGGAGGGGGGCCTTGAGGCACAAACTGCGGAGGCGGCTGTCAGTGTCGAGCCTCCGCGCCCCTTCGCGAGGCCGCCGTCGACCCTGCACTCCCAAAGTTGGGGTGGAGGCCCCGCAGGATCAGTTCTGGGTTCATATACTGCATCAGCGCTTTGCGGAAGTTCGTTTGTCTTTTGGGCTGTCACAAGTTGCAGATGTTTGAGCGGGATGTGCAGATGGTTGCGGAGCAATGAGAGCATTGTTGGGTCGACTGTGGCACGTGCTATTCGTACCCGATCCGTACGTGTTGCGTTTACCGAGGTGAGGACTCGAACCCCGAGTCAGACGACGACGTCATCGTTGAGGAGGTAAGGAGGGGGTTGTCCTGCGGATGGCTGCAGTGCTCTTGTGCGTGGGTCTACTGCCCGGCCCAGCTGAACCAAGCTTCCGTTGAGGCCCCGGTGGAGCCTGGGATGGACGTATCCGAGCGGATACCAAAGCAGGTCCCAAAGCCGAACTACTTCACTTCAGAGGGTATGCCCTTGGGCTAGTTGTTGAGTGAGAGGATTTCCAGGGGTCCGGGTTACGATCCTCGTGGCCGGTGAGGTTCCCTCACAGACTCGCTCTTTGAGTGAGGAGCGAGAGCAGGTGGGGCTGGAACATCCTTCAATCATCTTCAATCTTGTGTTCTGCTTCCAACGGCTTCCAAACGATTGTGATTTACAGGAGGAGCGCGCAGAGATCTTGGCACGGGCGTCTGGCATTGTGATTTGGTGAAGCGCTGTGCGGCCTTCAACACGGAGGCCCAGAAGTAGAGTCCCATAGTTTTCCCCTGAAGCACCAGCCAGCCTCGTGTTCTGCGACGGTCAGTCAAAAGGCTTTTTCAACCTTCCAGATGCCAGATGCTTGGGTGACCATTTTTATCCAACTGTTGTCTACAATCCCCGAACTGACCCGCAGTGATTCTCAGCCAAGCCATCTAGCTTGTTGGTGCTATGTTGCAGCATCAGTGCAACTGCGCAGCATCTACAGTAGGTGTACTTTTTCGCCGCTCACCGGCCTGATACGTTGCAGTGACATCCCGGGATGGACGCCATGCCTCGCAGCAAGCGCCGGGCACAGAAGTGGCTGCAAGTCGTCGTGCTTTGCACCCTGGGTTGTTGGCTTCTGGGATTCTCTACGTCTCGACTTGCCGCTTGGACGCTGTGAAAGCCCTGTGAAAGCCGTGTACCCTGTGCCTTTCGTGGAGAGCCCAGAGCCCAGAGCTCTCGCTTTTTCAAGGCATGGCCGGGACTTGTCCGGCCCTTCTCAGACGATGGCCTCGTGGCCAACAGCTTCCGAAAGATAGCTCATTTCGGTCCGGGACCGGACGAGGCCGGGGTTTCTTGAAGCTCCGGGCTCTGGGTGTGACACTCTCGCCATCAGGATGTCGAGCGGCACCTGTCGCCAGACAAGCTTTGGGCATACCAGCTCCGTGACTCGGACACGCTTCGGGACCTGGTGTCCTTTTTCTTCTGCCGGTAGTGCTAAGGAGCAGCCGTCGGCCGCACCTTCACGCACGCCTTCGGCTTCCATGGCCAGGCGAGCCCTTCGTAGGATCCCGAGGAGTTGTTAAGCATCGAGAAGCAGGGAGGCTGCCCAGTGCGAGCCGATGATGCCGATGGTCAAACTTGCAAGCTTGAGCACCTGCAAGCTCATTTCAGATATACATGATTTAGGAGTTTAGGAGAACGGGTTCATGGCCTCTCCAGAGATGCAGAATGCAGAGAAGTGCGAATCACAAGACCTTGCACATCCAGGCACTTCTGCTGGCCCTGGCCTCCTCGCTGACTCTTCTGCGTGGCGGCTTCCTTCTAGCCGAGAGCACAAAGCCCTGCCAGGTGCAACAATTTTTAAGAGTCAGCTTCGCCTTTCAGGTAGCTATTTTATTTCTGCAGCTTATGTTCGGTTCCGGATGCTGGCAGCAAGTATTGGCCAATTGACGTCTTAACTTCGGGGGAGGGGATGGCGGACCCGTCACGTTGGAAGTTGCCGAGATTGGAGACGTACTGTGTCTCATGACATCTCATGACTGATGCAGCATGCGCTTGTTTGCGGGTAGTCATGTTTTCGTGCTATATCTGTCTCAGTCTCTCTCTTTCTCCCTCTCGGTCGCTCTTGCTCTTCCCATAACTCTGTTGCTTTCTCTTCCTGCGTTATAGCTTGTACAACATCCAGGGCTCGAGCAGGGGTATAGCAGGGTGCACAGCGGTGCAGCATAGCATAGCATAGCATAGCTATTTGCGTTTCGGAGCTCTCGGTGGTGCTCGGGTCCCCAGGTGTGTCATCTAAGGTCGTCTTGCTGGCGTGGGTTGACGTCTGATATCGGTTGGAGGGCACGACTCCTTCCAAACAGCACAAAGCACTTCTGTGGTTTTTCAAACAAAGTACCCGTTGTGCATGGTCATCCAGTTGAAACAACGCGGACTTGCATGACAGACTACTGCAAACTGTCTTGAGCCGCAGCTCAATATGGTGCCGTCTGATCGTTTCTGCAGGTAGCTTCCTGGTTCGTCCTCGGAGCGGCGATAAGCCTTTGTGCCTTCGCTATAGATCATGACGGGGATGGGAGCAGACTCAGCAGATCTTAGGTTGGGTGCTTCATCCCTGCACTGCGCCGTCCTTCGGCTCCGGGTTCCTCGGCAAGTGCAACCTATGCCGTGGGCGTGATCATGATCGGAGCCATGAAGTCCAAACCCAATACCAGTCCACCACCCCAAACCCAAGGATTTCTGATGATTTATGTGTTGGCTTAAACCAAACCATGACACTGCAACATGCACAGCATCCCAACACATCGTGAAAGCAACAAAACTTCAGACTGCACGGAGGCACGAACGAGTCAACGCAATTTGAAGTTTTCGGAAGCATACAGATGCTGCCATGTACAGCAATTGCAACGTTCGGAAGCACGTCAGTGTCCAGTCCGATCCGCAACACGTCATCTTGTTGATTACAAATGGGCAGGTGGCCTGTGCCCCTTGCTATCGTAACAGCCGGACTGAGAGTGTGTAAATCAGGACACAGATGCCTGAATTTACAGCATTCGCAGGGTTCAGAACAGTGCACATGCTGCTCATTCAGAGCATTAGCGCGATTCGGACACGTGGGCATGCTGCAGTTTGCTTGCTGCTTGTGCGGGGGCTTACAGCACAGAAGCCCCGAGTTGCAGCATGAAGTTGAATTCTGCTTGGGGTTAACTTGATTGATATGTCTGAAACTGTTAAAGTTATTGACATAAACGCACAAGAACATGACGCTTGTCAGACTGTCCTGCGATGCCCCATCTCTCAGCATGACGGGATGGAGGAAGGCCCTTATGTGATGCGGCCTTTCTCAAAGGAGGCCCATTTTTTCCATGGTTGTTCTTTGGATTTGGTTCTGTGCTTTGTTTCGCATTTGGCTGCTGGCTTCCCGCTTCTGGCCTCTCGGCTCTTTGGCTTTCGTGGTACCTGCGGGTTTTTGCATTTCGCGGCCTCCAGCCTTTCCGGAGTCCTTGGCTTTTTGTATATCGAGGCTTTCTATGACACAACGGATGTCTATTGTTTTGTCAGCAGTTGACATTTTGCACTGGCAGGTGTGCATGTGCGTGGAGGGGGCGAGCCGCCCCGCCAACCCTGCACGACCACTGCCCACTAGAGTCACTCACTAAAGCCAAGGGGACGGTGCCATTGCTGCTCCGCATGTTTTCCATGCTAGCAATTCTCGCAGTAGTAGGAATGAGGATGTCAACAGCAGTGGTAGTCATACCAGCTGAACCCTCTTGTGGTGTTGAAGACATGCCAGGTCGAACCAAACCGTTCAAGATTTTCTAGATGGTGCCACTCCACTGCCACTAGAGACAAGGAGGATGTCTTTTGTTTCGTTCACGCTGTAAGTCTGAGAAAAAGTCTTTCACTGGCAGCTGTGCACGGCAGCCGCCCCCCACTCCTCCCCAACCCCCCATGCCAGCCTAAGCCAAGCCAAGCCAAGCAAGACCAGGTTTTCAGATGTTGCCACCGTAATCAGGACCGGCAACATTATTGAACAGGAGCTGAAGACAACGTCAAACCTGTTTAGTTTACAAGAGTCAACGGATATGCCGTCTTGTTATCTTGGGCAGTGGTGCTGATCTCAACACTGCCTCCCAAGAGCTAGGCCAGCCCAAGCCAAGCCAAGCCAAGCTGCCATGCACCGGTATGTTGTGGCCAGGCTCAGGCCCGCACGGCAAAGTAACTAAACCACGCAACTGCATCCAACACGGTTCAAACCTCCCGAAACAGAGAAGTTAACTGGTCAAGCTGGAAAAACCGTTGCCTAAATCCCCAGGAAAAAGCTAGAGTGCTTCTGGTGTCTTTTGTCGCATCGCACTGGAATCTGCCCTGTGCACTGAGGCACGTCCGTGTGCAGAAATCGCTTCAGTTTGCCCTGGCAGTCGCTTGCCAGGGTGGCGCTTTCTTCGTGATCTGGCCTGCGAATTCAGAACGGTTCAGTGGATTGGATATAGGATCTCGTTCCTTTGCCAGAAGCAGTTGAAGCCCTCCAGGGACGCAGTTAAGTCAGACGAGCGCTGTCTTGATTCGGAGACGACCTGTCTTGAGGCACTCTTTCCTGAAGCGGCGGCATACATCGTCGGATCACTTGCGAGTTCCCTTGGCCGACACCTAGTCTTTGTCTCAATGGACAGACGCTGCTCCAACCCATTCGCCTTATAATCAGAACACTTGTTTCGAGCATGGAGAGAAGAAGCCTAAAAGCTTTCGGCCGGAGAAGATGCCAGAGAGTTTTTTTGTTGAAAATGGTGGAGACATGCATCGCTGTTCTCTGCCGTTTTGGACTCTATGGCTGTCATGGTTTTGCGCGGAACCAAGGTGTTATGGTCCAGCACATCGTGCAGCTCACTGTTGCCCTGCATGTGCCCAATGAGGCACATTCCGTGAGTGGCTCGAGCCACATCGATGCGAGTTGGTGGCAGTTGTCTGCAGCACGGCTGCACAAGTTTCCACGACTTGGGCTGGCTCGCTGCGCAATTTTTATTCGGAGACGACTGATAGACTGTCAGACGCATAGCTTTGAAGGGGTCGAATGTCAAGCTCCAGCTTATTGAGGCTTGTTTTGCACAGCTAGGGACACAAAAGCTGACGTGAGGGGCCCTGTTCCAAGGCAGGGCTGCTGGGAGGCTGCCTGTGCCTTCGCTTCCCGAAGCCGGCATTGCATGTCCTGGCCTCCATGGCAGGCGAATAGCACATGACATGCGGTGCACATGCAGTCATGCGGCACAGATGTAATGCGCATGCAGTTCACTATTCGCAGAAGTCTGCCTTCTTGTTGGAGTGTAGAGAGGGGAGGCGGAAATGCACTTTTGCCCGCAGGTAGTGCCGGTCTGGCTTTCGTGGCTCACTGGTGGCTGTGCTTGGCATGGATGCTGCTACGTGGGGATGTCAAGCACGAGACACCTCTGGAACATGTTGGCCACCTGTTGTCTCGGTGCGATCCACCGGCATGCGAGAGCACATCTCGTTGGATTTTTCTTATCCTCTGGGCTTTCTTTCTCGTGGGGGGCTTGCGGCTCCAGCGACACTTCGAGCTAAGCAAAGAGCAGCAGCTCTCTCAGTGGTATCAAGATCAGATTCGCAAGGCCCCTTCCGACAGCAACTTCGTTCCGCACTGGCCGGGTCAGACTTGCACGCCTTCCCCCGACCTGACAACGTTCCAGAAGGTAGATGTTATTCTGCCAGCACCGGCACCTGATTCCGTGGAGGCCAGGTAGGAGCACCTTTGTAGGCCGTAAGTGCTTTTTGTACATAACAAACTGGATGCTTCAAACTGATCTCTCAGGCTTGGCAGGGTGACTTCAGAACACTAACAGAGAGACACTCGACATGTTTGGTGGTTGAATTCCAAACTGTTGAAGGTGGCACTCCCAGAACGCTCGAGCAGCGCGCCCTTGCATGCCGTGGCACCTCCTCAGGAGGAGAGCGATAGGAATGGATCTCATGCCAAGAGGTTGTTAGACCCTTCAGCTAACCTGTAGGATCCGATTTTGCATCAAATCGGTGCTTGGAACTGCAAGGGTGCAGACCAAGTCGTAGGCATAAGCACAGGCTTTTGACGATGTGACCTGGACTGCACAGGAGCATGACATATATGTGCCGGAGGGTGTGGAGCCCCCCGTGCTTCACCGTGCAAGGACGACTGTGCCTGTTCTGCAGCCCGTGCAAGAATCCAAGCCTCTCACACAGTACGCGGCCTCCTCTTCATCAACCTCTCCAAGCCGACCAACCTCACCTTCGGCTTCCAGCAATTCAGAGCGGTCTCTGCGCCGCTTTTCTCTGGGCAGGGGAGAGCGAAATGGTCGTTCCGTTAGTGCATCTTCTTTATCATCTGTAGAGGCAGCCGCAATCCTGGGCTTGCCGCCCAGGTCTGCCTTTCGGAAGACTCCAGTCTAGAGCTCTCAAACGGAGCCGTCAACCGCAATTCCCGATGACCGGGAAGCACCGCATCAAAGTGCGAATTAAGCTTTAGGCTTTAGGATTGTTGTTAACACTAGCGTACTGCATTCAGAGCCTCGGACCAGTATTTAGAAGATCCGCGGCTATTACGTTCCACAGCAAACGTGCTCGGACGGAGTGTCACTTCGCAAGGCAGAGAAAGAGTGGCGAAGCATGCGGTAACTCGGAAATCTCGCAGAGCCTCCAAACCCGAGCAAACTTCGGAGTGTTCCGGGATGGATAGAGATGGTGGGAGCGTTGGCTTGCAGCTTGCGTGAATCTCATCGGTGCTTGCCAAAGAGCCTCTGAAAGTTATCCCGAACCTTGGTGGATCAGACGATTGAAGGGTTATTGAACTGCAGCCCCTGGTGCGCTCTGTAGTAGTCTCGCAACAAAAGTGATAAAGTCCGATGAGTTTCTGATTAGCTGGGATAGGGGGTTGGAGGTGCTGAGCTATTCGCGGATGCGAGTTGTGGTGTAAGGCTTGAGGTACAATGCAAGGTAACAGCCGACTCGAAAAGCGTCTGACATAAGACGTGGATAGGAGGTATACATCCTGCTAAATAAAGATACGCAAGCAAGAAGCACAGAGCAAAGATCTGCTGACACCACTACTGAATATGTCGCAGCTTTGCAGCGTCACAGAGCTTCAGCGGTTGGAGATCCCTCACGTTTTGCGGCTATGGGAGGCCGTCTGGAAGCATCGCTTCGTGATGTGTTGTTGTCTGCATTTACGGCGCGAACATGATGGTGTCGCGAAAAATGAAGTGCCCACAGGCCCTGCCGGGAATCCCTATGCCAACAACCGGCATGCGGATGTGCTCAACGAGGACTTCGCGCCGTGGAGAACCTGTGGATACAGAGGTAATCCGTGTGAGCATTGCGTGGCATTGTCAGCCCGAGGAGCCGACCGAGGAGGCGGCCAAGCTCCGCCTTTGTGAGGAGGCCTCGACCTGCTCCCTGGAACTCCATGGCAGTGTGACTGACCTCGGAGCCATGAGAGTCCCTGCTTTGGCTTGTGAAACTGGCAAGTACGTGATATTACGCGATACATGACATGAAGAATTCTCGTGCCCTTTCCTTTTGGCTCGCGGAACGGCAAGTTACCACGTAGCTCAGAGACGCCGTGCTTCTAAACATTTGCTTCTAAACATGGTGTCTCGGCTGGCAATTCCTTCCTGTTACTGTGGTCTTGAACATTTTCCGCGGCTGTTCCGGTCTTGGGGACAAGGGCGACCGTCGTGTGAGTCAGTGGCGACATCTTCTCAGGCGAAGCCGGTTGCGATTGGAGCCGCCGCTCTGACGCTCGGCATCGCTCGGCCGACTTGGCTCTTGCGGGCCTTGCGGGTTGGTTTCGACACTTCCGTGGCCTCCCCAGGCTGGGCGGCTGTGCCTTCCTGGCACCTTCGACTCCCCATGGGGCATCTACGCCTGCGCAGCTTCGAGGAAACACGGGACCTAGATGGACCTTGTGGCTACCCCAGGGTCGCAGTATGTCGCAGTCGAGGGTCTGGGGACTCGCAGGCCAGGTGGCTTCAGAGAGTTGCCAAGACTGCAGGAAATCCATCCTAAGAGGAACAATCAGAGCAAGTGACGTTCGAGCCGCACCACCGACATGCAGACTCCAGCTATCATCTTCCAATGTGTCAGGCGCCACTCAGGGTGCCTCCGCCACTGCCGGGGCCACTGTGTCTTGTCAGCAAAGATGCATGTTTCAGGATGGATATCGGCCATGTGTCGCGGAAGTGTGTGGAGACATGACGTGCTTCAACACGGTAGCCTCGGGAAGCCGTCGCACTGCGTAGCCGAAGAGAAAACTCCTTGAGCAACGACGGCATCAAACCTGTAGTATGACCGGCTTGTCGAGGCAGCTCTTTGACAGTTGGATGGACCTTTCTCTCGTCTCACAGTTAAAGATTTAGCATTTGCATGGAGTCCAATAAGCCGGAGAGATGCGCAGCGCACGCTCGGAGGCCCCGCTTGCTGGAGCTGCTCTGCTTGCCACCGCTGCAGCACTGGCGAGGTGCGCATGCATGCTGAGCTGATTTGCAAACGTGGGCTTGGGCTTCCTTGATTCGAATTTTGCCTGCGTGTCCTGTTTTGCAGGTTGGAGGAGGTTCAGGGTTTGTTGCGACGCATTGGCAGAGGCCTACCGAGTCGGCAACGACCCGCAGGGCGGCAGCTGTGAAGAAGAAGGGCGTGAAGGTGGCCATGCCCGAGACTGTTGGGCATCTGTTGGGCCTTGCCGAGAGTTAGAAGGATTCGGAGACACCATTGAATCTTTTGAGTGCTCCATTGTCGAGCGTGTGTACTTGGGAAGACTGTCTCATGATGACAACCAGCGTCTTGCTAAGTCTACTGCCATTGCAAGACGTTGTTTCTATCTTCCGCATAATGATTGCGGCATAGTGTTCCTTCTCGCCAAGCTTGTGCTGCTTTCCTCACCGTCGAGTCGGTGACCCAACTTCGCTGCAATTTGCACGCACACTTCAATTCTTGCCACTGCGTCGGCGATCCCTCGCTTGTCGTCATGTCTAGTCCTCTACTCGTTTGCCCCCACCACCGTGTGCAGATAAAGACCCTGAACCGGGTTCCCTGAGGGGGCGAATTGTAAATTGCAATATATGGTCTGGCCACCGTGCTCCAAGACTCGCGTGATGCCTGACCACAGTCATTATTCAGACCTCAGGATCGTAGCTTGGTGTTGCAAGCTGCAGTCCCGGAGCCTGCCCGTGCAGCATTCGCGAGCGGGTGTGACTCAGCATCACGATAGATACCTAGTACCTAGTTTTCTGGAAATGTTGCAATGCTAGTGGGGTAGTACTGCTACTAAGACCGTTATCATGCTTACTGCTGCACTCGGAGCTGTTGCCACTGTGCTTCTGCTAGTTTGGGTTTTTGGATTAATAATTTCCGTTTCATGTGCTGGTCTTCATTCTACTTGGGAAGCTGGAAGTTTCGGGATTTGCCGAAGGATACTCGTGATGCTTCATTGCGGAAGATGTAGCCGAAGCAGAGATTGCGAAGAATAACACAGTCACAGCATGAACACGTGATGGAGACGTCCCGGACTGTCGAAGTGCCTTCCACATTGGTGTGACAAAGAAAACCGTGGGCTCACGGTCACGTTTCGGGAAGTAATGGTGACTCGGATGCGGCTCCTGTTACTCCGTTGCTGGCAGTTGTGTGTTGAGTGGCGGATGTGTTGCGGAGTGGCATTGTGCCGGTCAGCAAGATGAAGTTTCGAGATCGCCAGGTCGTTCACGGCAAGGAGATTCCGTGGAACCTGTTCACCCCGAAAGCTCCATATGCGGGGAAGGCCGGGAGGTTTAATCACACAAGTTTTCTGGCCTGCGCACCCATGATAGCTCAATCATTTTGACGTTTTCTTGGGGTGTTTAGGTTTGCAGCTGTGTTCTGACAGGTCATCGAAAACGATGCGCACCCGCAGACCCTGACTGAAGATACCGGTGATGCAAATTGGGAGACTTGGTCAGAGTCAAACTTCCTGTCGGACCTGACCTAGGCAGTGAGAGCCTTGTGAACCCAGGAGACGTGCCACGTGACCTTCGACCACGGCGGCAAAGTGCCCTACATTGAAGGATCCCGCGCTGAGCTGCAGACCGTGACGAGCTATCAAATCAGTTAGGAGTCTTGTCGGTGCTTGCGGAACTTCCGTGTACAAGGAAGCAGCAATGAGTGGCTGTTGTCAGGACAATCCATCGGGATCATCGCGCCAGGCCTGTGTGGGGCTTGGACATGGTCGTGCCAGGTCTACGAAACGACGGAATTAGCCAACAAGAAGCCCAAAGCACGGCACATAAGCAAGTGAAGCCGTCCTGTTGCAAAATCGTATCTATGCCGAGCGGTGGCCGATGCATCTCAATGCAGTTTACACTCTGGCTTCGACACTGCCGTCGTCCTCTAAAAGTTGCACTGCACATGTGACGCATCGACAACAGTAAGGTCTGCCTTAACCGAAGTCTGAAAGGGTGTCAATAATATTGTTAACGTGGGTCCCTGTCAGGTCCTGACAAGAAAGGCGAGACCCCGGCCCGGATTCGCTTGTACTCTATCGCTTCTTCGGCAGTCGGGGACAATCAGAACTCCAAGACTGTGTCTCTGCTCCTAGGCGAGCATTCAGGATCCCGCAGCAGTTCGCGAGAAGGGTGAGGGGATAGCTCCGGCCTGAGCATCCGTTCAGGTGTGTGAAGCGCGTGGTCGAGCTGGACGGCAAATTTGCCAATCGGGAGAAGGGCGAGGATCATTGGGGGCCTCTCAAAGCTGCCCTGGACAGTCAGCCGCTGTCTGCTGACCATCACTGACAGGACAAGCCCGACAAAGCTGGAACTGGCTTCCCCGACAACAAGGCACACCCGGCTTCGTCACAGCCGTAGACTCTTGAGTCTAAGTACGCGTTCAATCCATATCCCTGCTCCCAAGCTAGTGTGCTCAAGTCAGGTCTATCGAGGAGTTTGCTCCAACCACATCTGCGACATGTCACCAGGACCGGGCTCATTGTCCGATCCATAGAACTGCAGCACGTAGCTAAAGGGGCAAGGTCTCAGCAAGGGCTATGTCTTTCGCAAGTTAAGGCCTCGAGCCAAATCCTGAAAGAAAGAAGCAGGAGACGACGTCATGATCACTGGCCCCACGGGAGCCGAGATGCTTCTGCCCCTCATCTCAAAAGATTTCTGTGGAAGAGGAATGGATGTGTCTACCGTGCTTTGAACGTGGAAGGCGCCCCCGTCGGTTGTTGCTACGATACTGTTCTTTCCTCGTCAGTCTATATAGTTCGGTGAACTTAGGCCAGAGGATCCAGAAGCCAACATCATCATGTTGGCGACAGGCAAGGAGTTGAAACAGGTTTCCGAAGTTACTTCTGTTACTTTTATTGCACACATAGATGCACATGCATCTGTATGCACCCATTAGCTCCGTGCACGTATTAGTGTGTTTATCTATATACACCCCCCCCCCCCTGACAGACCATCGCCGGCAAAGCCGGAGGCCAGTTGCAGTATGCAGTCGCTTGAAAAGCAGGTTACATCACACAGATGTGCGAACCATTCAGCATCCCAAACTCAAGTCGGATCTTCGAGCTGTTCGCGATAATTTGGCAAGCTCTGAAGCATATGCGTTCATTTTGACAGGATAACCGTGTTGCCACGGAGGGCCTTCTTGGGCTAGATCTCGAGTCTTCCGTTGACCGCTTTCGGCAGGGTTTCGGTAGGAGAACGAGCATCTTCTGATGCTGCTGATGCCGGTTGCAAGATCTCTTTGGATTCCTTCTGATAAAGCTGAGCTGATGTTGGCTTCAACAGGGTCTCCAGAATCTTTGCACATATTGGGCAGCATTGACGCTTTTCCTAGCAACAGGGTAAAGAAAACAACTAATGGCATATACAGCCGTCCCGCGGGGTGCTGCTTCTTTTCTCATCTCACGAGATGCGGAGCATTTCAGTTTCGCAGAGCTCTCGACACATCTGTTGCATGTCGTCTGCCTCCCCCAGTCCTGTGTCACCAGCCCTGTCCATTATAGAGCTTTCGTGCCAGCCCATGGCTCTGAAGTATTTTGTTGTGATACAAACTACTTTTCTATACATGCCCCATCTCATAAGAAAGTTATCATGTTTTTAGTATCATCTCGCAGTTCGTCCGTTGTTACGGTGTAGCTAATTATAAATCAACTGTACAGAAAAACAGCAGAAACTTCCACCGCAGGAAGAACTGGAAATGTTTTCCGTGCATCTTGAGTTGCAGCATTAGCGCTTCTGACATAGACAGGTCTATGGATGGTTCTATAGAACGAAAAGTTCGGAGCTGGAGAGATGATCCCGAGAAAGAAAGATTTAAGAACGATGGCAAGATCGAAAGATTGAAAAGGTGAAGGCTTAAAAGTTTCCATGCTTGATTGTTTGAGAGTAAGTCTGAGAGATTCTGAGAGTTTCAGAGATTGAGCGATTTGGAGATCGAGATTTCGAGCCCGTCGATTTCTGAAAGGTAAAAATTCTGGAGTTCGACATGCTTGAAAGTTAGAGACAGTGAAGGTGGAAAGGCATAGCTTGGGCACACAATGGCACACACAATGCGGAGCAAGAGTTGCAACACGGGGTTGGATAACCCTGATTCATTTTTTGTTTTGATATGTTTTCATTTTTGGGTTGCCGTATTCCAATTGAGGAATAGAAATACGGGTGCCACCGAGAAGCCTAGTTAAGGTTTAAGGTGCTGGTTTCGGACTCCAGGGTTGAAGGGTTTAGGGTTTGGGTTTTGGGTTGAAGGCTTATCAAGGAAGCGAGGTCTCGTCTTCGAAACCCCAAAATGTGCAGGAATGCTTTGGTTAATGTTTTGCTCTTGATGCTAAGCCTAGTGATGTTAGCAACCACGGAAAACTGTGGACAGCCCTCCCTCGTGGTTGGTCCACAACTGCTCGGTTGCGCTACGCCGACTATCTCCACGTAGTCGTGGCGGGAGCCCATGTGCCTTTCTCGTGGTGGCGTATTTTGGGCTGCAAAAAATACAATCGCCTTTGCATTCTTGATAGGTCGTCCTGCGACCGCATCCCACACGATGGCTGCTTGCGTGTTTGTGAAGCCAGCTGAGAATGATAGTTGCCTCCTTGTGAATGAGACGTATGTGTCAAGTGGCGAGGCACATACTCTTGCATTCCCATCGCTTGGTGCTATCAAAGAGCATTAGGATTATGATATCGCGGTGTTGCATTCAGTGGCCTTCCCATTGGAGGACCTCCCCTGAGGATGGGGTGTTTAAAGCTGCAGTGCTCATTGCATGGCTTGCCAAAGCCCGATTTCGGCATGGAATTTGCTGCGGAAGTATTTCAGAAGCTCCAGTGGTTCAAGCAAGCATGTCCAGAGTCCTGTTGTCCAGATCTGCCGTGCTTGCTTCGTTGGCAAGAGAAGGGTTAAAGCTGTTCGCAGGTTTTGGGTTGACAAGGTGCTCCGTGCCGCACGTGATCTTGTCAATATGTCTGTGCAGCAGAAGCATGAACAGTTTCCTGGCCCCTTTGACAGCCAGCCTTGCCCACATTTCGTTTATATTCCAGTCGGTTCCCAAGTATAGGGTTCCTGACACCGTATTTGTATTTCTTTCTATCATGGACTCTCCTTTCATGCAGCGGCGAGCACGACGGCTGCCCCGCTGTTATGATGCCCGTCCGTTCCAACGGACGGGCCAGGACGGTATCGTTTATCCTTCTTCCCGCGATTTGCCGTAGTTTTTCTCTTGACTCATGGTTGGACAGGTGGTGCAGCAGCTGGGCATTTTTGCCCATTCTGCGTCCCACATGATCGGTCCACCTGTTGCGGTCGAGCCGGACGTGTTTCAGCGGATGGTGTGCAAGCCTCAGGCTCCATGCATGTGGAGTCCAAGCATCAATCTTTGCAACACTGCGGGAGCGGATGTGGCGAGAGGGCTTGACCCTCGAAGCCGCTTTCGCCTGTCATGGCCAAGGATGAGGAAACAGTGCTGGGGTGACGTTGATCAGATGCAGTCCCCAAAGTACAAGTCAGGAAGGTGCGCCGTGCTTGCCACCCCGCCTCTCTTATTATTCTGAGCTTCGGGCTTTTGCGGCTTTTTGGACGGATCAGACACAGTGGCCGGAGCTTCAGTCTGCGTCGGGGCTCGCGGGATTCCATGTCGGTATCCGGCTCGGGTGCTTTGGAGCTTTCAATTCAGCTCAGAGAGACGGCCAACCATTTTTATTTAAAGTTCCTAGGGGCTTTCTTCAGGCATCTTGGCTGACCAGGTGCAT
>CAJNDV010001004.1:1558-12515 GCA_905221635.1 Symbiodinium sp. CCMP2456
GCTAATGCAGGGGCCTTCAGAATTAGAATAGTTGTTTTTTGTTTTTTTTTGGGTTTAGGGTTTAGGGTTTAGGGTTTAGTTTTTTTTTTTGGGGGGGGGTTCCTTGTTATAATTACCATATAATATACCCCAGACCCTATCCGAATTAGTCAGGCCTCTTTTTTCAGGGGTTTAGGGGTTCTCAAGGTTCGGGGTTTAAGGGTTTCGGTTTTGAATTGTTTAGGGGTTTAAGATGGTTTTGGGATTGAGGGCTTAGGTGCTTAGAGTTTGGGGTCTACAAGTAGAGGTTTAGGGTTTAGGGTCTAGGGCTTTGAGGGTTCCCCTCAAAATGAAGGTTTCCGAGATACAAGACTAAACAGGCCCTAACCCCCCTAACCCCAAAACCGCTAAACCCTACACCTGAAGGACGAAAAAGAGCCTTAAAAGGGTTTAGGGTTCATATACCATATAGGGATTCATAGTATAAGGGTATAGGGCCCCTACTTCTAAGGGTCCTTTAGCCCTTTAGGCACCCTAAACCCTAAACCCAAACCCCTAAACCCCTAAACCCTAGACCCTAAACCCCTACACCCTACACCCTCAACCGCCACGCTCAAATCGGTGCCTTGCCGATCTGTGCTTTGGATTCTGAGACCCAGCTCAAGCACGATAAGGCTTCCTCTGCAAGGTTTCTTTGCGGGTTCCTTTAAAAGGAATCCAGGAGGTTGTTTTTTTTTTCTCAGGTGCTCCCACTCCCAACATGACTGCTTGACTAGTCTTTCTTGTTTCTCACAGACAGAGTATGCCAATGCAATATCATCTACCATCGTCCCCGTTCCCGAACCCGCTTACAGGGTTGTGGGTTCCGCTGTGCTCAGAAAGGTCTGAGATAAGATGTTATGTTGTGTTTCTCAGGGCTTGCAGGGGGCTTGAAGGAGGTTATAAGTGACTTATCAAGGGCTTACAGAAGTTTTGCAAGCCTTAAGGACTAAAGGACCCTTAAAAGTGGGGGCCCTATACCCTTATACTATGAACCCCTATATGGTATATGAACCCTGAACCCTTTTAAGGCTCTTTCGTCCTTAAGGATCTAAACATGTTGCTACAGGTATTTTGGTAGGGTCTGTGTAATTAAATCGAGGGTTTCGCAGTACACTCTACTACAATACAACAGTATGGGAACTACGATAAGAGATAGTACTAGTTTCTCCGTCCACTGTTTAAGGGGTTTAGGGTTCAGGGTCTGGCAGCCTGGGTTTAGGGAGCAAAGTTTAAGGCTTTAGACTGCTTTGGAGTGGGCCGTAGCATTAACCCCTTGAGCCGCGAATCATAACAACCCACCACGCCTGCTCTATAGGTCCATGTCTCTACGTCTTTTCAAGGTTCTAGAAGAGTTATGTAAGGAATAATTCAAGAACATAAACCCTAAAGCCCTACAGCCTAACCTCTCAACATGTCAATACCCCTAAACTACGGATCCATGTTGAGGATCTACATCAAGCTTTCGGAAAGACAGGGAATTCCCGTTCATCGGAGTCTTTGGGGCCAAATCTGCAACGACGGACCCGTCATACAACATATACAACCGCATGGAACCGAGTGTGAGCTCCTTGTAATCCAAACATCATAGAGGTGGCAAATGATTAAATGGGGTTCCGAGAATAGAGGACCCTAATATAGCACCCTAAATTGTAGTATCCTTGTTATAGGTACTCCAAAATACGGTACCCCTAATTTTCCGACACTCCCAAACTGACACAACTATTGGGGCCCCTACGCAAACCAATGCCAAACTCCATCCAAAACTGTGTTCGAAACCATATGGGTAGTTCTCTAAATTAGGGTCCTTCTAATACAAAACACCATATGACCGAAACCCTAAACCCAAAACCCTAACCCTGGACCGAAAACCATGAGCAACTACCAGGAATCCAGACAACCTACCTTTTTGAAAAACACAAAACAAGCATTTTAGGGTTTAGGGTTTAGGGCATACTCAGGAACCCTGAAAGGATAGGTTTCCTAGAGTCCCCATAAACCCGACACCCCAAGAGGAGCCATGGAGCCCCTCATACTTACTTCCCCAATAATTCAATACCCCAGGGAAATAAAAGGTTAACCTTTCAGATCACTACTAAATTACGAGAACCCAAAAAGTTTAAAGGTTGGGTATTGGGGAACTAAGCTTAGAAATATCCCAAAACCCTAAAGCCCAACCGCGAAGCCCTCAGCCCCTACAAGCCTACATAACAGAAGGCTCCGGCAACCCTAAACCCTAAACCCCTTCACCCTGAACCCTAAACCCCATTCACGCTAAACCCTAAACCCCTACACCCCTACACCCCTGCACCCCTGAACCCTGAACCCTAAACCCTGAACTCTAAACCCTAAACCCTAAACCCCTAAAACCTAAACCCCTAAACCCCTAAACCCTAAACCCTAAACACGAACAAGGAGGTCCTGGCTAAGCTCGCCCACCCAGAAGAGCGGAGCTGTGGACGTCGGGATTCCATGGGCCTCACAGGGGGGTTTAGGGTTTAGGGTCTAGGGTCTAGGCTTTAGGGATTCCATGGGCCTCACAGGGCTGCGGCTCTCTCTTTTTTGTCCACTCTCCTGTTCTTATGGGTTTGGTGTTTGGGGTTTGGATTTTAGGTTTAGGGTTTGGGGTTTGGGGTTTGGGGTTTAGGGTCTGGGGTTTGGGGTTTAGGGTTTCGGGTTTGGGGTGTAGGCTATAGGCCATGGGGTTTAGGGTTTTGGGGTCTCGGTTTCCGTTCTTATCGGTTTATAGGGATGCTTTTGGGGTTTCATAGATGTTTCTTCCAGGTTCTGTGTTCTTCGTTCTTATTGCGTCTTTGTAGGCTGTATAGGGTTCTTATCTCGTCCTAATCTATGTGTTAAGTGCTGTTTTGTTTCCTGTCTGTACGTGTCACTGCGCCGATGTAGACAAAAAGCATTCTCCTGGAAGAGGCTCCTACATAAATCCCGAAGCCTTAAACCCTAAATCGCAAGAATATATTAGGGCAAAGGTATAACTAGATTTCCCAATGGTTCCCCCTTGACAGGACCCTAAACCCTAAACCCTAAACCTAAACCCTGAACCACTGCATGTATAAACTATCATGTCCGTAGACCGCTAAGGGCTATCAGCATAGTTAGAATAGGGATTTGGGCTCCTTCTTAATATAGTTAAGAAGGAATTCTAAGGGTCCTAAGGCCTTATATTGGTAATTATTGAAGCTTCTACATATAGACAAAATACAAGATGCACCGTTGCGTAAACAGATGGACATGAAGAACCATTATAATATAGGGGCCTTAAAAACTGCCTAAGCTATTTTTGGGGGTTCCTTCTTGTAGTTATAGCATATTATGCCCCAAAACCCTATTCGAATTATTAAGGCTTCTACATTAAGGCTCCATTAAAGTGGGCCCTTGGGGGTCTTGGTGGGGACTTTAGCACCGCATGAAAACGGCTAAAGGTTGCCTGCTCTACTGCTTAGGGTTTAGGGTTTAGGGTTTAGGGTTTGGAGTTTAGGGTTTAGGGGTTTATGGGCTTAGGGTTTAGGGTACTACGTTCTTCGGAAACAAGATCGAAGATCCAGACTGTCCCAAAATGTGGTGTAGGGTTTAGAGCTTAGGAAGGAGCACTCAGATACCTCCTTAGGCTTTGGGGTTTAGGGTTTCGGGTCTAGGGCTCAGGGTCTAGGGTTTAGGGAAAGCCCGGAAGCTCTAGGCAGTCCTACCAAAAAAGACCTAAGCTTAGCGAATCCACTCGACAAACTCACCGGTGCCTTGCAGAAGTCCGGGTACTTGTTGGTGACTGTCTGCAACCTTCCATGCTTAGACCCTGATATTCGCAACCCGAGATTCTAAGATCTGAAACCCAGAATCCCATTGACCCTAACCCCCAATACCTAGTTCGTATACGATTCGTACAGAACTGCATAACGTGATATGTCTTATCTATAGGGACTGCCAACACCTTTAAATACAATTCAGGATTCCCCCGAACCCTAAACCCTAAACCTAAGAGCTATGCGATACCATGTCAAAGAGCTTCAGCACCCTATAGTGCAGCTGTAGAACCCGGTAAATCAAGTCCTATCAAGTACGCTTTAGGGTTTAGGGTTTATTAACGCAATAAAAAAAGAGCCATGAAGCAACCCTTTAAATTAACAGAGGTCCCTAAACCCTGAACCCCGAAAACGGAGGCTAAACACTCCGCCCCCGTACTGTTTCGGCTCGTAAGTTTCAGCGAAACTATCATGATCATATGGGTAGCTCTCTAAAATAGGGTCCCTTTCTTAGGTCCCCAATATAGTACGGCACCCTTATAATAAGGACTCTAAAAGGGACGCTAATTCAGAAAACTACTCATATGGCAAGGCAGGAGGTTTAGGGTTTTAGGGTTGAGGGTTTTTTTGTTTGATTCTGCGGGCTGTGATGGTGACCGGGCGGTGATCATGATGTTCACTGCCGATACCATCTAGTACCATCTAAACACTAAGCCGTCACTGCCCTCACCCTAAATCCTGAACCCTCGGCAGGGGCAGTGAGGGAACAACATCACAAATTGCCCAGGCCCTTACTATATGGGCTCTAGCTGGCTACTTCTAAGCCCAGGGTCTAAAGCCCAATTTCAAACTTTTTCGGTAATACATGGGTAACTATCAAAATCATCGTCCCCTGGAGAAACCCTCCTGAACCCTAAGCCCTAAACCCATAATTCTGCTCTTGAAGCGGCACCCTACAGCTTTGGGAAGCCGGGGGAAAACCTAATTTGGACAACCATCCATAGAGTTTAGGGTTTAGGTTTAGGGTTTACGGGGTTAGGGTTTAGGGTGAAGGGTTTAGGGAGGGTGAAGGGTTTAGGGTTGATGAGCCGGATCGTTGACTTCCCACGCAGCCCCTTTAAACAAAGGGATTCCTTGCTCCCAGTGCTCGCCTTGACTGTGGAAACCCCCAAGAACAAAAGACACAAAAGGGAGCTGACTTTGGCGAACCTGGTAAAAGGTTCAGGGTTCAGGTTCAGGGGTTTGCGGTTTAGGGTTTAGAGTTTAGGGTGTAGGGTTTAGGGGCTTGCCTGCAGCACAGAGGCAGTTGGGCAGACATGTCCAAGGCGACTAGGAAGTTGTCCTGCAAACACAAACCAGGAAGAAATACCCTAAACAGCAAAGCCAGTGACACACATACACTGTAACCAAACCGTCAACACCTGAGCCCAGGAAACACACACCAGAAATTGCATTGCCCTCACACAAAGACCAGATGCGAAAACATCCAAGCTCAAGATGTTTCGGGTGGAACGGGAACCACCTCATTGATCGGCACAGGCGGTTACAAGAAGTAGCAGCCAGAAAAGCACGACATGTCTGCACTCTCAGACTGTAAACCCTAAACTTTAAACTCTAGGTCCGACACCCTTAAGCTTATCCCTAAGCTCTAACCCCCTTAACGCTAAATCCTAAAACCCCCCAAAATCCAAACCCTAAACCCAAATCCTGAACCTTATCCCCCGATACTGCATCTCGTCCTGATTCCGCATGTCGGAGGTCACCTGAGTACCAATGAGAGATGAACACCTAAGCCCTACTGGAAGGGTTTAGGGCTTAGAGCTGCAAGGCCAAAGGCTTAGTGTTTAGGGCTTAGGGCTTAGGGTTTCGGGTTTAGGGTTTAGGGCAACGGGGTTTCGGGTTAAGGGTTTCGGGTTTAAGGCTTAGGGTTCAGGGGTTTGGGGTTAAAGGAATTTCGTAAGTAGGTCCAAGTAGGTCTGTGTCGCTCTCTGGGGCTGAAGCCATAGATAACTGCGTCTTCGGCCAAATGGCGCATCATCTAGTTGGCAGGATATATACAGTACAGTCGTTATCGTTAGCTTGGTAGCCATACCCCCTTCACTAGCCCCCCCAAAACATGTAACGTTAGTTGTTGCTTGGGCACATGATGCTTGGGGAATATTGTCCACCTCATGATACCTTCTTTGGGGCTGAGTACCCTAGCCCAAAAAAGGTTAACCTTTTCAATTATAGTAGGATCGCATGAGCCCCAAAAGGTTCAAGGTTACCTACTCAGCCCCTAAGCCTTTTGATATTGCCAACCTGGCAAGGCCAGACGTGAGCCTCAAGAAAGCGTCCGTACTTGGACTTACTAACTAGATATTTTAAGGACTTCTAAGTACCATAACCCCACTTAGGATCCCTTTTGGGGTATTTATAACTCTACTTCATACCTACTTACTAAGTCCCCCGACCCTCCAAGTAGTTTGCAGCAGGCTGTTAGCACAGCCAGGTTCCATCGAGCGACGGGGTGAAGCTTCTTGAATTTGAAACCACTGCAACAGGCTTCGTGTCGCTTCTTCTGCAAGGCTTGTCTCGAGGTCGGGTGAAGAAGCGGCAACCTAAACCCTAAACCCTAAAACCTAAACCCCTAAACCCTAAACCCTAAACCCTAAACCGTAAACCCTAAACCCTAAACCCTAAACCCTAAACCCAGACAGCCAGGAATGACAAAAACAATCGGCCATTCCATGCCTTCAAAGCCTGAACCGGGTATCCAGAGGCATTCGTAAATATGCCCGGTGTGAGCATCACGGAGTGGGTCATGCGTTGTGCATCTTAAAGCGAAGTGTCGCGATCGACATCGCGTCGGAATCGGCAGTCGGTTGAAACAAACCCGCTTTTATAAGTAAGTCCATCACACTTCCGCTGTGGCCCTGGAGAACCCCCAAGTTAACCACATGCATAGCACAAGGCCGTATCTGATACGGCTGAAAGATCCCATCCAGAAGATCCGTGGTTAAAGGCTACTCATGCAAGTCTGCATCACAT
The DNA here is from genome assembly GCA_905221635.1 of Symbiodinium sp. CCMP2456. Lineage (NCBI taxonomy): Eukaryota > Dinophyceae > Suessiales > Symbiodiniaceae > Symbiodinium > Symbiodinium sp. CCMP2456. The sequence continues at coordinate 8,362 of CAJNDV010001004.1, forward strand.
CATCGGCGCTTCTTCTTGTATGCTCTCTGGTCAAATCAACAGCGAATCTCAGGTGATCGTGTAGGATAGAATCGAACCGAATGTCGTGCCCAACCCTCTTTTGTAAAAGTAGAAATGCTATGTACTGGATCATGCGACAAGAAACGAGTTGTTGCCAAGCTTGTTGGCAACACAAATGTCGCAAAGCCTGTTCGCTTTGTAACATGTAGTGAAACTTGGGATATACGTCCACTAAGTGGGACTATCCTAACTAGACTCTTTGACTCTGTGTTATAAGCTGCTTGATAAGTCCCCGGAGCCACATCGGTCTTTAAGTATAAGCCAAAGTGCGAACACAACACTGAAGGGTTTGGGGTGGAAGGGCTTAGGGGATGGCAACATTGCAGGACCTGGTTTGTAGGGTTTAGGGGTTTGGGGGTTTCGGGGTTTAGAGCTTAGGGTTTAGCGTTTAGGGTAAGCTCTGAACCCTTGACCACACAAACCTAACTCGAGTCCGGAAATGTACATTGTAGTTTAGAGAGCTAGTTTAGAAGTTAGGATTGAAGGTGTAGGGTTTAGAGTTTAAGGTTTATGGTTTAGAAGTTAGGATTTACGGTTTAGAGTTTAAGGTTTACGGTTTAGGGTAGTGCAAGGAAACCCGTTGAAGACGAAGCCGTCAAGCCAGAAAGACCTCTATGAATGCGAGAAGAAACAGAATTTTCCAAAGGGGCCCTGAGCATGCTTGCTTGGAGGGTCGGGGCACTTAGTAAGTAGATATTAAGTAAGTTATAAGTACCCTAAACGGGACCCTAAGTGGGGTTATAGTACTTATAAGTCTATAAAATAGCTAGTTACTAAGTCCCCCGACGCTCCAAGTACACAGTATAGTATGAAGATCCGTACTTCCTAACTTGCAGGGACAGGACCAATCGGGGTGTGTTTCCGTGGCTCAGAAAACCTACCCGCAAAACCCCCAAACCACCATACGCCGCTACTACTGCCTCTTGTCGAAGCAAAAGACGCTATCCCTGAAAACAAGAGAACAAGAACCAAGAAAAACACGGACCACCCATATAGCAGAGATTCTTATGGGAACGTTGAGTACACCCTAAACCCTGAAACCCTAAGCCCTGAACCCTAAACCCTAAACCCTGAAACCCTAAACCCTAAACCCTTGACTAAGGCCCCAACCGCAAGCATCAGTGGCACCGGTGCTTCGCCGCGGTCGCCCTCGACAGAAGCTCGAGGGTCGCGCGGATTTCCAAGGTTACAAGTACGGGCCCCTAATATGGACCCTTAGGCCTTTCTGGGGACCCTTCAGGGTACATATAGGGTATATAGTAGGTATATAAGGATCCCACCCTTAAGGGCCCATACTATGGGCCCATGGTTTCAACCTTAGAGGGTTTCGGGTGCAGGTTTTAGGGTTTAGGGTTTAGGGTTTAGGGTTTCGGGTGCAGGTTTTAGGGCTTAGGGTTTCAGGGGGCTGCTTCAGGAGCAGCTTCTGGATCAGGCTACCGAGCTTTTTGCTTACTTCCCCCCAATAAGCCAGGGAAATAAAATATAAAACTTTCAGATTCCTAGTAAATTCTAAGAACCCAAGTCTACAAAGTTGGGTATTGGGGAACTAATTACCCTAAACCTAAACCCCTAAACCCCGAACCCCAAAACCCTAAACCCTAAAAGGTTGGGTATTGAGGAACTAAGTGTGCAGGCAGCATTGGCAGCATCTTCGTCGCGGGTGGTTCCACATGCCACTGCGGCAATTGATCCTTCCCTCACGAACTGCCTGCAACTGTTGATGATATAAATTTAGGGTTGAGGATTTAGGGGATGATATACATCCTGCATTACCTTAAGGACCCTAAACTATAGGAATGGTGGTAGATTCCTTATTAGGGGTAACACAGGATTTATATCATCAACCGAAGGACATCGTCAAATGGATTCCAAAGCCCTCAAAGGCCTGGCATCCACCACTTGGCTCGGACGGTCGCTGCTGCTTTTCTCAGGACTCGAAGTTTAAGTCGCCGTTCGGATTTGCACCACTGGCGATCGTACTCCTTTGTAGGCCCTCTATACATAAACCAGTTTCTACGCACATAATAAAGCAGCTCTAGGCCCTATTCTTATGAATTAGTCAAGTTGGCCGGAACCTCAATGTTCCATCGCCTTCGTCGTGGAGTGGGTTACCGTCCTGAAGTCCTACCTGTGGCCGCAAAAAACTATCTTTCCAGGAACGACATATAGAAGTCATCACAAGGACCCCTAGAAGAGGTAGGTTTTACCCGCTACAGGTATGTACGAGTAAGACTACCTTATGGACGAAAAGAACCCTAGAAGGGTTTAGGGTTCATATATACCATATGGGGATTCATGAAAAGTATAAGGGTATAGGGCCCACTTACAAGTCTGCACAATAACTAGTTACTAAGTCCACCGATTCTCCAAGTATTCTAAACCTGCACCCCTTCGAAGCAGGTCATGAACCCGCTCTTGCGTTGGATCTGGGAGCGGGCCACAGCCAAGGTGTTCAACAAAAGGTTAGAGTTTGGGGTTTAGGGTTTGGGGTTTTAGGAGCTTTCAGTTAGCTGTCCGGGCGTGATGTTGCAAGCCAGCTGCAAAAGGAGTTCCGGGTTTGGTATTTAGCGATTCAGAGATAACTTGGAGCTTACAATACGCTATTATTGTTCTTGTAGAGACGGCGCTGAGGTGTAAGGGCTTAACGCTGAAAGGCTTGGGTGAGAACCGATAATGATACGGCATTCTCTCGCCACGACATCCAACGAACTGTCCCAAACATGTACTTACTCTTCCAGGCATCTACTTAGCATTGAACGCCGGCCGAAAACTAGCCCTCCTTGGCACAGCCTTATTCAGAATAATTCTGGGACCACAGTCAGGCCTAGGGAGTGCCGTCGAACTGAAGTTGTAGAGACGATGTCTCTTTTTCTCTGCACTGCTGGGCGACGGGATTAGGGTTTAGGGTTTAGGGTTTCGGGGTATAAGGTTTAGGGCTTCAGGGGCTTTAGCTTTAGGGTTTAGGACCAATGGAGGGTGTAACGGTCTCAGGGTTCTGGGCCTGTGTAGATGCATGGCAAATCCCGGTGCGAGAGAGAATGTCCTTCAACGTGACTATTCCCCCATGGCAATCTAGGGGTTTAGGGTTTAGGGGTGTGGGTTCAGGGTTTAGGGTCTATAGGGTTTTTCGACTTAGGGTTTGGGAGTTTGAAATGAACAGACTACGGCCCGTTGCTAAACAATAACTACAAAGAACAGTCTTACCGATTGAACTTCCTCAAGCTTACACGGTCCTGATGTGCAAAGGTTTGCAGGGACCTTGACGAACAATCGGCTTTAGAAGCATATTCGAGAAAGGCACATAGGCAAAGGAATACTACTTTGTGGTCTAAAGTCTAACATATCAGAATCAACTCACCCCTAAACCCTAAACTCTAAACCCCCTAAACCCTAAACCCTAAACTCTAAACCCCCTAAACCCTAAACCCTAAACTCTCTAAACCCTGAACCCTAAAACCCTCAAACATCAAACCCTGACACCCAACTCCTAAACCCTAAACCCTAAACCGAAATACTATGTCCCTAATCCGCTCAACCTTGGAGTCCCGTTAGGGGTTAAGGTTTAGGGTTTAGGGTTTAGGGTTTTTTTCGGGTTGTGTACTAGATTGGGGACCTAGAAAAACTACCCACCTGATACAACACGGACAAAATCCCGACCCTAAACCCTAAACCCTGCCTGCAAATCTAAACTCGAAGCTCGAACCCTAAACCCAAACCCTGAACCAAAAGCCCGAACCCTAAATTAACGGAACCTACGGGCAGGGAGTTTAGGGTATATAGGGCTTCTGTAAGGCTTCCATAAGGTATATAGACCTTCTATAAGGCTCCTATAACGGTAACGACCCACCTGAAAATGTCCTAGACTAAACCCAAACCCTGAACCAAAAGCCCGAACCCTAAACCCAAACCCTGAACCATAAACCGTAACCTTAGACCCTAGGCGAGACCTGATCCACGAAACTTCAACTCCCTTAACCCGAAACCTTGAACCGGACAAAGTCGCGAAACAAAACTAAATCCTTAGGGACGAAAAGAACCGTAAAAGGGTTTTAGGGTTCATATACCATATAGGGATTCATAGTATCAGGGTATAG